>JAMXBD010002840.1:0-158588 GCA_024138025.1 Combretum micranthum | reverse complement strand
AGGTTACTTTTGCAATAGGAGATTATGAAGATACAATAACATGTGATGTAGCTCCTATGGATTGTGCACAGATATTGCTGGGTAGCCATGGCAATATGATAGGCGAGTTATCTATGATGATATAAGAACCACCTACAAGATTCATAAAGATGGACAATATTCTTAATGCTTCCAATGACTTTGGCTGAAGTTCAACAGGAGAGATATAAAATGTTCAGGCTAAAGGTCAAAGGATTTATTTTTGTATCCCTTGCAGGTATTCCAATAAAAGAAAGAAGTCGCCTCAAAAGTTTCAGAAGATTCAACATGTTCCACATGATGTTCCATCTAGATTAAATGCCAAGATTTCGAGGTCGAATCTTTCCAAGAAGGAAATGATGTGAACGCATCAAGGCCAATTTATAGTTAAATTGTCAATTTTTAATTTCTTTGTCAGTTACAGTCAGTTACTTATTTTTGTCAGTTACATGTCTTAATTTCTTTGTCAATTATATGTCTTTAATTTCTTTGTCAGTTACAGTCAGCTATTTATTTTTGTCAGTTACATATCTTAATGTCTTTGTATGTAAAAGACTATATAATTAAGCCTTAGTTATGAGAATTAGGAAGGTTTTGTTATTTCTATTTTGGTGAGTTCATGTGTGAGAGTCTCTCTTGTAATTGACAGGATTGCCAATACATGTTATAATATTGAGAATTATAATTTTCTTTATTCTTCTTGCTGATTGAATTTTTATATTCCTTTAGCATTCGTGAGAGTTTTTACAAATCGTGAGTTATATCGATTTGTGATTCCATTCACAAACCAGTTTGATTTTTGTTAGTCGTGGCACCTATCGACTAATAATAACATCCATATCATTTTTCTATTTTCCTTTAAAATCAGACAAACCCAAAAAAAGATTGTGAAAAATTGTTAACCCCCTTGGGAGCTATCAGTAGTGATGATAACTCATACTACATGCATGATTATAGTGATACTGTCTCAAAATAGGGATTTGTAAAATACTCTTTTATGGAAAGTGGTAATGTCAAGTTTTATGAAAAATTACTTTTCTTATAATAAAACTCTTTACCTTAAATTTTGTGAATATGATACTAAAAAAAATCACAGTTTAATATGTATTTGGAAACCTTGAAGGTCTTATATTTATGTCAAAAAATTCATTTAGCAATTTATTTTACAAGACATTTTTTTTAATAAACTTTTAATTCTTAAATTTTTGTAAATGTGGAACTCAACTAAAGAAAATCATGGTTTATATTTTTTTTAAATCCATGACTATTTTAATTTCATATTAAACTTCTTTTAACTAATCATTTTTCAAAATATGAATTTCCATGTGCTTGTGGAGGAAAATTATTCTAAGTTATATAATCTTTAAAATGTTTTAAGTTTTGATATATGAGAAAAATTAAGTAAATGACTAGTTCTAAATTTTCTTTGATGAAAATTGTTCTTATTTGTTTTTAAGAAAATAATTTTAAGTTCTAAGATCTTCTAGATTCATGTTTTCCATCTCGGCATTTTAAGAATTTAAGAGGATGATCTTATTTTAAAATTCCCTCTTTGATAAAAAGTTTCTCATGTTTTGAAAGCAAGTTTTAAGTTAATATCTTATTCTAAATTTTTATTCTTGAGGGCAAGATTCTCATACACTGAAAATAAGATTTTTGGAAAATTTTGCATAACAAAGAATTATGAACATTCACATTCACATGTTTTAGAAAATTTTATTTTAGTATGGCAACAACATCATCTATGATCATATATATATGCATGAGCTTTAAAATAGCATTCATAAAATAAAATTAATAGCATGGACTCATGCCAAAAATAAAAAAATTAGAAATAGAAAGAACATAAACGTATTAAAACAAAAGCATGAGAGTCTTAGCTTGTTATCAAGACTCCCCAGGACTTGAAATATTCTAGTCATCATGTAATAAAATAGAGTAAGCGTAATAAAATATGGATGTCTCAGACTTTATCAAGGCTTCCTGAGACTTGAAATATACCTAGTCTCATAAATAAAAATTCAGATAGATAATAAAAGTATGGGAGTCTTAGATTATATTTAAAACTCCCCAGAATTAGAAATAGGCAAGTCCTCTTTTATTTTGACTTGAAAATGAACAAGTTTGAGACTTTGATTAAAGACAAGTCTCAATATCATGAAATAAATTGTTTGAAATAAATTAGTGCATGAAAAAAATAAAGTGTATGAATAAAAAGAGTTAGATTAGTGAGCATTTAGGCTTTAAAAATTATAGTTACTACATATACATATTATTACATAGAAAGTTAGATTAGTTATAAAACATGAACATGAACATGACATGAATAATATGTTGTCTTTGTATTTTCATTCCCTAACACATGCATCATGAGGATTTTTTTTTTAATGGAATATTAAGACACACACATGTTCACATTATACATCAATATGGATGAAGAGAATGTTTGGTGTTTTTACCTAAAACAATGTGGTTTCTTTGTGTGTGGTGAAAGAGGAGAGGGAAGTTTGAGAGGAATTTTAGAGAGAAAAGTTTGAGGAGAAAAATTGGTAGAGTTTTGTTTGGCTTGAGTTGTATAAGACACCTTTTAAAAAAACAACTCGAGGTGGAGCTTTCAAAATTTGTAAAACTAATTGGTTCGTCCAACTTTTGATAGCAACTACCAACAACTAGGCAAGCGCATCTACGAAATAATAGAAAGAATTAAGTCGAATCCCAAGAGATCAGTGCAACTACCTTACTTGCATTTCATTTATTATCTAGCCAAAGAAAATTAGAAGAACATAAGCTAGACTAGGTTAATGAATATTCACAAAGCTTTCAGGCAAAATTGAGGATAGGTTTGTAACAATGCAAGACAATAGCTAAGGATTTGCTTCACTAATTCCTTATCATGTGATTTCAAATCAAAACTTCAAGAGAGTTGTTGTGGTATATCTGCACTATCAGATTCACTGAGATAAATTAAAGCCTCTTTCAAGGTCAGTAACTTTAGATCTAGACCAGACCATCAGAATTTCTTCTCAAGCTATCAATGGTCTAGGCCCACATAAAGCTTAAGAATCCTTTGTTTTAAAACCAACTCAGTGAATTTTAAAAACAAATGATAAAAAGCCTCATAACCCCTCTCTTAAAGTGATTATGACCATTTCCATTAGTAGCTACAGATCTATTCAAAAGAATGACCTCTCAGCCTATTCAATTGAAATCAAATATGGGTCTAATAGGTGCACTACACAATTAGACTCATGAAAATAAATTGAAGCTAATAATCACAAATACCTAGTCAATTTACTTGAAAGCACATTTGCATTCACATGAATCAGGATTTAGATTTACAAATCCTAAGCTATAAGAGATTATTTCTCCATAGGTTTAAGCATTAAACATAATTTCTGAAGAAATAAAATTTGGGACAAAGAATATTTCAACTACGATCAAGTCTTACAAAAATTATAAATAATGGGTTAAATTGATTTTACCCAGAAAACACGAGTTTTCTACAGTAGGAAGAAACTCATTCTTTTGCCTTAGAATTCTCTCTCCCTATAGTAGGTTAAGGAAATTTGTCACATAAAATTCTGTGCACTTTACACCTTTTTTACATCTTCTCTTAACGCGTGTGCCTCAGCATGTTTATTTATAGGCTCAAAGCATGGAAATCATGAAGATTTTATTACTAATGTGATAGATTTTTTATAACAGAATGCATTTTCCTTATCCACGTGCGCGTCTATATCGCTACTCAAGCAATCACTCATCAACTTGAACTGATAAAACGGTGTTGTTTCTGTCTATTATTCCATCTAGGGCTGAATAGAGAGCTTCGAAGGTTTAGGACTTTAAGGCACGACTCAACTAAAGCAGAGTTCTGGTCTTCATTTAGTCTTCGTTGCAGGTCAAGACTAGGCCTCGACTTTATGGCGCTAGAGAGGCTTCTCTTCAAATCTAGGGCTTGATCATCTTTGAACATATGTCGAGGGTGATGTCTAAGGCTAAATTTACGGCGCGATAGACTAATTTTTCCTTATGTAAGCCCCCAAGTTTTTGGAATCAGTTTAGCCTAAAACCCTAATCTAAAAGTCAATTGGAACTCCAAAGTCAACAAAACTTTAGTTAGACGTAATAGCTTAAGTCCGGCAATCTCAAGTAAGCAACTCGGAGAAAGTAAGTAAGAGTTTAGAATATAGAATAGTGCGTAATTACCTGAGGAAGCTTAAAAGATCATATTAGTAAAACCGCAAATCGTCTTGAACCTGGACGGACACAGTTCTTGAAAAACGTGTCATGGGGCTCGGAATAGTAAAAATATTCCGAATATACCTTTAAACTCGTAAAATATAAGGTTTACAAAAATATCAGTTTTATAATTTTTCGACAAGTAAAAATAACAGATATCGCAATTATACGTGTATTTCTTACTATTGAGACTTTATTAGTCATATCTACTTTACATTACACTATTCACTACTATTCTACACTATTCTTTTATCTCTACTTTTTTTACACCTACTCTTACAAACATCATAACCTATAACCTTTACTTTTTACCTTTCCCATAACTTTATTTCATATCAACCTTATTTATTACTTTATTTAATCAACAAAAATACAAAATAAAACACACACTCTCTCCCTCCTACATTATGGCCGCGTACCCCCCCCCCCCCCCCCCCCCCCCCCCCCCCTTCTCTCTTTCTCAATTTTGTTTCAATTTTCTTTTATTTAAATCACTCAAAAATCACTCCACATTTACCTATAAATACCCTCCTCTTTCACTTCTTTCACACATTTACTACTTACAAATTCTCTACAAAACTCTCTCGAATTCTCCTCTCAAAACTCTCTCCAAATATCCTCCAAAACTCTCTCAAAATAATCACAAAACCACTTTCTACCTACAACAAAAGCCATAACCACATAACACTACCAAAGCCTTCTTTAGGTAAACTTTTCCTATTATTTTCTTCTCCTCATGTCATGTAACTTTACATGACCATAGTGTGAGTTTCCAAAGACTAAGTGTTATGGAAGCTACACTATGTTCATGTATTGTTCTTGTTCATGAAACTCCATTTATGTTTATATTGTTTTATTTTATTTTATTCCTACTATTGTTATTATATCTAAGTATTATATCTATATATTACATATTCTTTAGAGCATATAAGCTCACTTGCAATTTATTTATTTTCATGCAATACAATTTATTTATTTATTCCATTGCAATTTATTTATTCCTTGTTATTTTAAGACTAGTCTCTAGTCTTAGACTTGTTCTCATCAAGTCAAAATAAAATTTTCTTTCTTTCATTTTATTTTTCTTTTGGGACCAGTCTACTTCTTAGTCCCGGGAGCCTTGAAGAAGCTAAGACTCCCAATACTTAACTTTATTTATTATTTATGTTATTTTGCTTGCTATTATCTCACATAAACCATGTTCATTAAGATTGTTGCCCAAATTTTTCAAGCTCTAAGATAAAAAGGAGATTTTATCACTTAGGAATAAGTTATATATAAAATCTATGGTTTAACAAAAGTAAAAGTTATTCCTTTCTAAGTTTTAAGAAGAACTCACTACAATTTTTAAAACTATATTTGTTTCGAAAAGCCTTTCTATGACACTTTGTTATTCGAAGAGCAAAATTATTTTTAATAAAGAAATGACTTTTATAAGAACCTAACACAACGAAAACCTTAAGAGCAAGAAGTAAGAATTTTCGAATTTAGATCTTTTCTAATAAATAGTTAAAGAAAGATTTTATAGAACATAAATGGGAAAAGTAGCACTTAGAAGAAGAAGAAAAATTCTTTTCGAAAAGTCATAACAAGTCAATTATAAAGCAATTCTTTGAAAATAAAGAGAATCAAAATATTCATTTCAAAATAATTTCCAAAATGAATTTCTTGTAAACTATAATTTTCTAAACTCCTAATTTGACATTGTTTTACTTAAGAAACATAGATGGACAACAAACACTTCAGCATAAATAAATATGAGCTAAGTAGCTATAAAAAGAGAATTTTTCAACTATATAGATAACTAAGTATTTATCAAACAAATTTTGAATGATTTAATATTTGAACCAAAATTATGTTTGAGTTGGAAAATTCGTGGTGAATTTTGTCGCCACTGTTTTGGAGCCTATATTATCTTGTTTGTTAAAATAGTTTTAGAAATGGGTAGATCTTTTCGAGTATGTAGAAATCGATATATTATATGAGCAATTTCGAATTAAAATGATCAAGTTATGGCCGTTTTTAAATTGGAATTCTCTTTTATACGAACTTTAACATTCTCATGACAATTGTTTTGTCAAAATTTAAGAAAATTGTCAAGAAATACTATCTTGGGTATTTCTTTGGTTATGTGATTCCGAGGAAGAATACTTGTATCCCGAAGACTATTTCGATTAAGTGGAGTGTGTGAGCGACTCATCCGCTAGAGAAATCATCGTCATGGTATCGTGAGTTTATTTTCTTAAGATGTTTTACTTGTTTGTGCTTGTAATTTAGTTGCATTAGAATTAAGAAAAGACAAATGGATATGTTTGTGAAGGTAATTCTTTGAAAGAATCCTAAAATATCGAGGCTGAATTGATTTAATGTTTGTTTTAATATAACACTTGATTTGTATGAAATTCCTTGATCACTTAAATCTGGTAATAATAATGTTATGATTCATTTATTAAATGGATTCATGCATACCATGAAGTGAGTCACATTGCATTGGTTATTATCCTTAGTGAGAAGGATTATGCTCAGGTCAAACAACACTTGGCAGAGTGATTGAAAGCGATTGCTTGGCGACAATAAGAAATGCTTGGCAGAAGATCCGAAAGCAAGGCTCAATTCAAGTAGACTTCATATGCTTAGCGATATTGGTCGAAAGCATAAATCTTTTTAACAAAAACTACTTATTTTGAGATTATGTATCACCAAACCCTGAATGGAGAGCATAAATCTATTCAACATATAGCTCCCGTAAAAATATATGCTTTGTTTGTCCACGTGTATGTTGCATTCCATTTGTTTGATTAAACAATTTGTTTGAAATTTTGTTACAATAAGTTATTTATGGAAATAGTTCTCACTAAGCCTATTAGCTTATATCTTTATAGATATCTTTTTTGCAGTTCCCTTATCTGTGGTTGAGGCCACGAGGACCCTGCAGTCAAGTATTCTCTTTTTGGATAAGCAATTTCCAGATGAAGTTTAGTATTGAATAAGATGTAGAAATATTCTTGTAATAGATTTATGGCTAGGGAATGCCCCTAAGTTTGTAAGACCATTATTATGAATAAATGAATATTATGAATCCTCTTTTCTTAATTTGTTATTATTTCTCCTTAAGCTTCATAATTCTATGTATGGTCCTCTAAATTTGTGAGAGCACGCCTTATACTTAATGTCAAAGCTTAAGGGAATGACTAAGGTCATCATACTTAAGCTTTAATATTAAGTGTGGTGGACTGTTACGTTTAAGGTACCTCTTGGGGCGTGACACCTTATTTTGCCTTGATATCTTGGCTTAATCAGTGCTTTTGTAGGACTTGACTGATTCTGTCTTCAAGTATTGTTGTTGTTTTGCTCCAAATCTGATTTTAAACACTTCAGATCTTTTTTTTTTTGTTTTTTATTCAAGGAGCTGAAAAATAACAATCAAAACATTAAAAGCACTAAATTCATAATAATTCATCAAAAAATACATCAATTTAGACCAAATTTCTTTGAATAGAATAGAGTAAAATACACTTATCATTTTGTTATGGGAACTGAAAAGTGTGTTAGAAGTGAAGAAGAGAAGGGGTATTTATAGAGGAAAATTAGAGGGGATTAAAGTATGGAAAATAAATAAAAAAAAAAAGAAATGAAAATGAGAAAAATGGGGAGGGGCAGCAGCTTAAGCTGTACGTGAAAGAGAAAAGAGAGGGAGAGAGAGATATAAAGTAAAGAAAAGTTATATAAAAAGTAAGGCATAAAATATAATAGATTAGATGTATGGAAGGGAAGTTATGTGGTGTAAGAGTTGTAAGAATGGTGTAAGAAAAAGAAGAGTAAGATGAATAGTAGTAAATAGTAAATGAATAGTAAACAAGATAAATAAATTACCGATAGAGAAAAAAATACACATAAATAAGCTATAACTATTGTTTTTATAATTCGTAAAAATTGCATATGATATTTTTATTAATTCTTATTATATTAGTCTAGATTGTTTGTTAGAATATTTTTCCTCATTTTACATGTCAATACTCTGATTTGAAAACTAATTTTGTTCGGGTCTAAAACTCGCCAAATTTGATCATTTTAGGTTATATGACATATTTTCGAATCATAAATTATGGTTATTTCATTTTTATTGTTTTAGGGTTTCAGGGGCGGTCTTGCCAGATTTAGGGTCTCCAGAACTTATTGTTGACCTAGGTTGGCGTTTAGGGTTCTAGTTTGAATTCCAGTTTAAAGATTTATTTGTAAGATTATAAAATCCAGGGGTTTATATTTACACTATATATTCGGCCCATAATTTTAGTTTACTCTATTTTATTTAATATTTTATAGTTTTAGGGATTGTCCAATCGAATTTAGCTTTTTAAGGTTAAACGTTGACTTTTTTTGACTTTTGGGTTTTAGTTTTAATTCCGAATCTAAGAATCACTTATAAAGATATCAAAGAATATAGGGGTTTTCAATTTTATCATTAATTGTCATCTGGTGAGGTCATATCGTTTTTCGTGCCAACGACTAAGTACGAAAGCAGCTTAGCTTAATTGATGAAATTTGACTTGATAAAATTAATACCAGCTTATAGGAAATTATTTCATATCATTTTATTATTAACTATTATTTGGATATACGATATCGATTTACGTGTTAGAGATCATATAGACGAATTGTTTAGCGTAGGGAGTCCAAGTGGAACGATTATAGGATTTTCATTTTGTTTTCAAAGGTACTCTTTTTCTTAAGATTTGGTAATTAGGGTTTTCTAATCCCATCACACATATTGACATTTAGGGCTATTAGGTTTTTTATTGATTTTGTCTAGGGTTTCTAGAGTTTGGTTTTGAATTGGCTTGATTTTTGGGTTCTATATTTTGATATTAGCTCCAAGGTTTTCATCTTAGAGTATAAAAAAATTTAGGGGCTTATACTACGGTTGAAGTTGAGCCTAAAATCACAATTTTCATGAAAAATCATAGCTTAGATCACGACCAACTTTCAAGACCTCGATTAGACCCATGCAAAGTGACATGTCTAAGCTATCATGTATACGTTGCCCTAATTTAGAGCGCATAAAGATAAGGACAAAGTTTGTTATGAAGAGTTTTGCCACATTAGTGAATAAAATCTTCATGATTTATGCCTATGAATAAACGTGCATAGACATCCAATGAGGAGTGTACCATATCTGGCAAAGTACTAACTTTTTAGTAAGAGAATTTTTAGTAAGAGAATTGTTTCTTCTTGATAGTGATTCGAGTTTTTCTAGGTAATTTCATTTTAAACCCGAAGTTTGTTTTTGCAAGACCTATTTGTGCCTAATATGTAATATTCACTTGTATTTTCATATTATTTCTCTTGCATCTATGCTTAATATTTACATTTATAGAGAAATAATCATCTTAACTTAGAATTTGTGAATCTAAAACCTAATTCATATGATTTTAAAATGTGTTTTAATTTAATATTAACTTGGTATTTATGTTTAGTAGCTTTAACTTAACTTCGTAGGTCTAAATGCATGGTGCACCTTTTATATCCATGTTTGATTCAACTGAATAGATCGAGAGATCATTCTTTTGAATAGATTTATGTTACTAATGAAATTACTCATAATCACCTTGATAGAGGAATGTGAAACTTCCTGTCACTTATTTTTAAATTTTTGAAATGGGTTTTTAAACAAAAGATTCTTAAATGTTATGCAGATCTAAATTGCTAATAGCTTGAGAAGAGATTCCGATGATTTGATCCAAATCTAGAGTTTATGACCTTGAGAGAGGTTTTAGCTTTCCTTCGTGAGTTCGACGATGTAAATATACCTAGCGAACAACTCTTTGAGTTTGTTAAGAAATCATATGATAAGGAATTGGTAAAGTAAATCCTAAGTTCGTTCTTGCATTTAGAAATTTATATTCCAGATTTTATGCTGAAAACATTATAAATCTTTTATGATTAACCCTAGTTTAGCTTTTGTTTTTGCTATGCTTTACTAAAATTATCTTTGGCTAGATAATAGATAAAAAGTGAGTATGACAGATATTGACGATTCCCAAGAAATATAAACTAATACTTTCTATGCTATTTCGGTAAGTGCGCTTGCCTAATATTAATGATTGCAACCGAAGTTAAACAAAACCTATTAGCATATCATACATATATTTTTGAAAACTTTTGACCTCATGTTTTGTAAAACGAATCAACCATTGATCTCATCCCTTAAAGAGACAATGTCACTCTAGCTACATTAATCTTGTCTCTTGAAGAAAAGAGTTTGGCACTTACTGACTCGTCTATTCAGAAAATGAGTTTAAATTGTTCAAATTTGGAATTATTTTTGTGCCAGTAACATTATCATAACTACTTTTAAAATATTATTTAACTTTCCAGCATACTATACATTAAAAAGCAATGAAATGTCAGTTTTTATATGAATTTTAGTAGAGATAAATGTGCAATTTTACACATTTATCAATTTCTTGCACCCCATTTCTTAACTCATTTGATCATTTCTTATATCCAATATAATATCATTATCAATACTTTTTATTAATCTGATCTTGATTTTGGCGTCAAAAAATATAAATGTTATTTTTTTCTTATCATATGATGATTATAGTTAGAGGTGGGCAAAAAACCAACCGAATCAAACTAATCCAAACTAACCAATCCAAACCGGAAATATGGTTTTTTTTTTAATGGTTTTGTTTAAAAATTTTTCAATCTGAACCAATCTGTAAATTATGGTTTGATTTTGGAAGGTAAACTAAACCAATCCGTAAAACTGAACCAAACCGTTTTTGAAAAATATAATAATATTTTACTATATGTTTATATGATTTTATTTGATATTTATTATTTGGTGAATATTGATTAAAATCACTTTTTTCATTTTTATATTTTTTTAAGCACATGATATATAATTTTTTGTTGATGATGAACTATTTTTTTAATAGCTTTTAACTTTATAAAGTATGAAATTTATTTATTTAGTTATAAACTTTCATTATGTATTAATTATTTAATATATTTTGTTAGCGGATCATTTTATTTGTTGATAAATTTTGTTGATGGATAATTTTTTATTTTAGCTAAATATTGGTAGATAATTGACATGATTGTTCTATTAAAAATTAAAAATTATGACTTACTATATATTGGTTGGTGGATGTATTTTATTAGTGGATAATTGATTTTATAGAGAACTATAGATTAAAATTATGATGAATTTATAAAGTATTTTGTCATGATTTATAATACAAACTTTATAAATTGATATAAATATTTAAGCATCTACTCAAATGTAAAAAAACTAGACAAAAAAATTTTAGTTAGAATTTTGATTTAATCCATAGTTCAAACTGAACCAAATAGTTACTTAATGGTTAAAAAAATTTCTAATCCAAACAAAACCATTACTTAATGATTTGGTTTGGGATGGAAAAAAAACCCGTAAATTATGGTTTGGTTGGTTTAAGAAAAAACTGAATCAAATCGATCCATACCCACCCTTAATTATAGTGACGGTAACTATCCTTCTCTCCTCACACTCTCTCTCCACTTGCTCACTCTAGATTAAAAACCATTTTTTTTTTACAGTTCCCACTCTTTTATTTCGTTCCTACTTTGGGCTTGTTTGGATTATCAGTTTTTAATTTGTATCAAATCAGTATTAGTATCAGTTCAGCATTATTATCAGTTCAATGTCGGTTCGGTTTGGTCAGCTTATGAATAAAACTATTGGTTTCTTATTGGTATCATATTTGTATCGATTCAGTATTTATTCGATTTAAAAACGATGTCAAAATAGGCTAAAACGGCAATCTAAACAAACACTATTTTTTTTCCCACACGCATATTTTTTAATAATTTTTTTGTACATGCAATACAAGTACGTTATACATTAGGGCCATCCAATATAACTCTTTAACGTAAGTATTTTATATGACTTTTCTTTTAAATGTTTTTTATTTTATAAACACTTTATTTTATAAAGTGGTGTTTTAACTTTTTATATTAATAATATAGATAAAAAAATGAAAAAGGCAAAAGTTACATAGAAAAGCAACTTCTTTTTTTTCAATTTCATTGGCTTGTCATTTGAAAAATGATTTAATTTTAAAGGCTCCTGAGGGCTTTGAAACCCAGTATTATATAAATCGAATTGTAAAAACTGGGTTCATCGAAACAAGAAACACCCGAAGTTGAAATGGATGCGACAGTCGGAAGATTCTTCGAGTCTGTCACCAACTTCTTCACCGGCAGTGATCAGATCCCCTGGTGTGACCGAGATATTGTCGCTGTAAGTACAAACCCTTCCTCTCTTTCAATTTTGTTGCTTGTTCCGCTCAAACCCATCACCAGTTTGGCCCAAAAAAAAAAAAAAAAAAAGCCCCATCACCAGTTACTTACAATTTTCCTTTTCATATTTAATTTATTTTTTTAGGTTGTTGTAAAGTACTGTAGTTTTTTTTTTTTTTAATGGAATTTTTGTAATCCTCCAGGTATTGCATGCTCGTTTACTGCTTGCTGAATGTTGTTTTCTACATCGGAATTGTTAAATAGGTTATGTAAGGGTGCTCTTTAGAAGCTATATGGCAAATTTTCTTATGTTTTGATTAGAATATACTGAAATTTATCACCAGGAAAGCATTAGGAGAAAATCTTCTAGATACAGCTACTAATAAGTGCCAGGGGTATCCCTTAACATAAACATAATCCCTTTTAATATTTACAACAGTCATGGTCAGAGCTGCAGTGAAGTTATGATGGCCAGGAACAAGTTACAGATGTGAGCAGATTTTTCCATCCTTAGATAAACCAAATGGTTAGTAGTGATGGTCGCCCTTTTGAATTTTGTGGATACGATTATTCTATGGGTCATGAAAACAGCTTCAATGTTGAGTAGTGAAGCTTTGGCATGTGAAAGTTTACCCTTTGTCAAATGTTTCTGTAATTTTTTCTTTTTCAATTGGGGTACTTAACTATGAAAAAGAAAAGATGGAAGGCTATCGGGTATGTAAGTTTGATAGTCACACCACCTGAACATGTATAGAGAAAGTTGTGCCATATTTAGGCTACAATATAATTATTCAATCTAAAATTTTAAACTTGTAGACATGTTATTATAGTTATTGTATATAGTATATACCTCTCCCCCCATTGTAGGCTTGAATTTTGACTAAAGCTTATTAAGTGGAAGACTTAATTAAATGGAGGTGAAATGAGTGGGTTATTCGAACTTATGACCTCCTACTAGGGTATCATGAACATCTATAGAGGGGAATGTGTTTTATTGATTTCTATTGGTTGTTACAATACAGAACAAAGTATGTACATAAGAGATTAGAGTCTTGTGATATGAAAATGATTAAACTAACCCTTATTTAATAGACTTAATTCATAGATATGTATAGCAATACTACAAGTCTAGAAGGGTCATGTATCTTTTAAGCAGTGCAAATAGCTAATAAAAATTATGCCAACCAGTCCAAGTATGTCATTAATTTATTAATTCTGTTAAAATCTGCTTATAAGTCACTTGATAAGTAAGCATATTTCAGTGGCCCCTTAACTTGGGTCGGTTAGCATGATGTTTTGTTCTTTATGCATCTTGCAACTTAGAACAACCTTTTTGCAATTGGCCACAAAACTTACACTTTTGCTCTTTCATTTCCCAAATTATGCTTCTGTCATAGGGCTGCACCATGATTTGAACTCAATAAATGCACTAAGGTGTGCCTGAAACTAGAATATTTCCCTCTATCCTGCTATAGATCCTTTTATAGTTGCTTGTATTCTCATTATTGTGTAGCTAATGTTTTATATTCATCCGATGACCCCATGATTTTGTTACTGGACTTCTTATTTTGCAGGGTTGCGAACGAGAGGTTGCTGAGGCCAAGAAGGGTTCCAATGATGAGTTGATCGATGAATGCCTTATGCGGTTATCCTGGGCTCTTGTTCACTCAAGACAACCTGAAGATGTACAGCGTGGAATAGCCATGCTTGAAGGTAAAATACTCTGAAAAACGATATCATGAAATAATGAAATATGACTCTCTCTCTCTCTCTATATATATATATGTCAATACCTAAGTTACTGACTACAATACAACTTTGCTTTGGGACTGCTTAATATTCTTGTGTTCTTGTTTTTCTGTCTATCTTTCTGCACTAAGTAAGTGCCATTTGCAGCCTCTATTGCTGGCACAAAAAGGCCACTGCAACTGAGGGAGCAGTTATATCTACTGGCAGTTGGTTATTACAGAATTGGAGACTACTCAAGGAGCAGGGAACTTGTGGAGCGATGTTTGTCAGTAAGAATAAAACTTTGGGAGTGCTAGCATAATGAGAATCACATATATATGCTGTAATCACACAGCATTCTTGAAGTTTTCCTTCTTTTCTTCATTCTTCTGGGTCCATTGATTTCTGCATCCTTTAAGTTTGCATCCTTATTAAAAGATTATGTCCATGTACAATCTTAAAATGATTACTTTTTTATTTTTGAGGTTAATCTCCACAAAAGTTAATTTTTTCATTGAACCTTTTGTGGTTACATCTTATGCTCCACTCTGAGCAAAAAGGACACAAAAAGGATGTTTGTCTTCAATATGGGTTGCAAACCAAGACTTGGTGTGATCTTATCATTCAAAGTTAGGGTCTCCTTTGTAGGTTGATGCAGAGTCTAGAAAATCTCTCAATTGTATAGCTAATATGCTGTATCTCTTTGTTATTACTCTGAACTATTCACCAGTGTAAGAGATGGATTCTTTAGGCACCAATATATTAGGATGAATAATTGAAGCGCTTTTGCATGTACCCCCTGTTGAGGATGAATAAAACAAACAAAAGTTATTGAGAAATTAGCGTTAAGTAGTTGTTACCCATAGTTTAGGAGATTGTAGGCTTTTCTCTAAACAAGTCCTCAATCCTCAATTTCACCATATGGTCTATCAAGAACCTGAATATGAACAAGATCACTAATGATTGGTTTGTGCATTGACTCGTGAATAAATCCTTGAGCTGGACTCATAAGCAGATAGAATTGGAGTCCACTGTTGTGGTGATCCTTTTCACCTTTTGGCTGTCTTTTCCAACAGTATGTGCTGTATTTTGAGAAGTTTGAAGCCAAGTGGTGTGCATTGCCATTGGTTGTGACCCAGTGAATACAAGAATGTCAGTGGGGGAGAGCAGCCAGATGTGGAAGCTACTATTGGTGAACATGAATGAGCGGACAGCCTATGTGTGTTTACCTGTCTAATGCCAGTTAAATGTGTTCAACCTAGGGTGTGAATGTGATTGTGACCCGGATCCATTACAGCAACGTGTTAGTAATCAGCTTGAGATACTGGCCTAGATCTAGACAAGGGCAGATGGTTGTACCATACGTATTGCTCCACCCATGACAAGCATGGCACAAGGGATTTCACCTAATGCCTGATCCAATATGTGCTTAGACTGTCATTTCTCTTCAAATCAGGTTACTTTGGCTTGATCAGGCACAAATAACTAACTACCCACCCTTGTTGGAGCCCAGATCTATAATGTATAGGGGAGCTTGATTTACCCTCGCATAGCAATCAACATGTGAACATTACATGTCTGAACCAGAACACACATTCTCACAACATGAACTTGATTGCATGGCTTGAATGCACGGACTATAAGAGCATGACCAACTTGTACTGCACCTGTTTGCATGCAGCCATTTGTGCACAACTATAATCACGACTTTCTTCCTTGAGCTTGGCAACTAATCAGTAGGAGATGTGACTTGTGGTTGGACCTGTACTTAGATTCCATGGTTGACAGTTGTACCCACACGTCCTCCATCATCCTTTGGGAAAACCAAATTTGAGATAGGAGTGACCCTAATGCATGTTGGGCACAATTTGACCAGTGTAGCAAGACCTATGCTGCAGATGCCACTTGAACAGCACCCTGATGTTGGGTTCAATAGCAACTTGACCTGGTCTTTGTTCGGCAATTTGACCATTAATTGTGTCCAGAATGGCAATCTGACTCATACTTGGTTCTGCAACTGGCAGATGGTAAGGTGGTCTCTGTTATTGGTGCTCTTCTTCGTTCCCATCTCTGTTGAGGTCTACTGAAGGTTTTTGTGTAGTGGGAAGCATTGTTGCCAGAAGAGCACTCTTGGGAGTCATGGGCGAGTTCTGGTGCCTTTTCTTTACCCTTTGTGCTTGGGGTTGAGCACCTCCTTTGGGAAGTGATGTTAGAGATGTGATGATAGATCAAGCATGAAAGTTATTCTGAAATCAATATAAAGTAGTTACTAGGAGTAGCTGTAGTTTGACATTGGAGGGCTCTTTTTTGATGACTTCTGAAGCCCTAATTTTACCTTAGGTTTTGGCAAGAAGAGCTTGATTACAGAATTCTAGTAAGTGCATTTTGGCTTCGTTGACTTTGCTTTTGTACCTACCAATGAAGAAATCTTGGAGCAGTAATCATAACAGCATGTTTTTTTTTCTTCGCCCCCCTAGTAATTGTCGGGAAAAAGAAATTAATATTGATTTTTAAAAAAAAAATTATAAAAATGCCACTAGGATAAAAGTAATCTTAAAAATAGGTAAGTTGACCTCGTCTCTTGAAGAGACGAAGTCATTAGTGGAGAGACGAGTTTGAATTAGTCATCTTCAACCTTGTCTCTTCAAGAGATGAGGTCAGTGCAAAATACACTGACCTCGTCGACCACTTATGATCTCGTCTTTTAAAGAGATGAGGTCAACTTGCCTATTTCTGAGATTATTTTTTCATTTGGCGGATTTGTGTAATTTTTTTTTAAAAAATGGTTGTTCTTTTCCTTAATCCCTAATTGTCACATTTGGTATTTAAAATTGAACTATTTTTATAATTAACTTTATGAAGTTTAAAGGTGTCAATCTGATATCTAAATTTGATTGATGTTGGCAATTAATTACTTGAACTTTGTCAAATATTGTAATTAATTAGGAATTTATCTATTTTTGCAATTAACTACTCATCTATGTATCGGAAATGAAGCTGAAAAGTTTATAAATAGTAAATTGACACTTTTAAATTTTAAAGAGTTAATTGAATAAATTAATAAAGTTAAGTACCAAATGCAACATTTATCCATGGTTTTGTTTCATGGTTTATGACGACCATATCCGATTTATTTATTTATTTTTTCAGTTGTACATATTTCCATTTCAAATGAGCACATTTTTTTTTTTAAATACTTGATATCATTGCGAAAATGAAACAACTGTTTTTTGGTGCTTTCTTTGCCTTGATGTTGTTTTCTCGATTTATTGTATGATCCTCGAGTGTAATGGCTTCATGATTAACACAACATTTTAATTTCCCTTTGATGGATTGAAGTTAGTTTTCTCACTGCATGTTTAGAATCAGAAAGATACCGTCCTGTCGTACCAACACAATTTAGGAAATTCATGGGCAAGAAATAACGCATCTCATGCACGGTTTGCTCTTTATGAAATAACTGCTGCATTCCTGATGAAAAGGACTCAATTGCTAGCGCTCTTTCGGTCAAATAAAAATTGCTAGCGCTCTATCATTTGACAATTCTTTTGCAGAATAATCCTGATTGGAGGCAGGCGCAGAACCTTAAGAAGGCAATTGAAGACCGCATTACAAAAGGTATAGTTGCCGCTTGCCAATTATTGATGATTCTATCTCTTCATCTTTTTTGCATAGAAAGTCATTGACAGCTATCTTGCTTGTAGATGGCATTATCGGGATAGGCATTGCGGCTACTGCTGTAGGTCTACTAGCTGGTGGGCTTGCTGCGGCCCTGTCTCGAAAAAACTGACACTACCAGTTTTAGTAATTAGATGTACTGAGAGGGGAGACTGTGACTTATAGTACCTACTTCTCCTGTTTTGCATTTTCCTTATGATTTATGGGAGAGCTAGACCGAAGTTCAACTGGCCTTTGGTTGGATTTGGATTTTATTGTACAGCAGAGATATGGTTTAATGGCTGCTTTGACAACGTTTTTGCATAAAACTTGAGATATCTATCCGCGGTTTTATTGCCTGTTCTATGTTTAGACTAGCCTGTCCATATCCTCGGTACATTTCCCAGCAATTCTATCTGTTATAAATGTTAGTGGTTATGCTCTAGATCAATTATTGATATTGTCATTTTTGTCATAAATAAAGAGGCATTCATTATTATATTGTTTATATGTTTACAATAAATAATATCCCTAATTAATTATGTAATTATTTTAAATGTTCTTAGATACTTATTATTATATAAATCTAGTATGAGTTTTGATTGATGATCATGTGATGCTTATTTATATGGAGATACAAATCAAACTCATAGATACATGTTAGAAAACTAAGGACCAGAATGACCTACTACAAGATCACTACATGGATTAGTGTTATAAGTTATTTTTATAATAAAAATGTCATCATATACTTGGACCTAAAATAATCATGGATTCCAACATGAGGAATATTATGATATAGCTCAATTAAATGTTTTTTTGACTAGATAATTTGAAGGTTGTGATTAAGTGTAATGTAAATCATGTAGAGGAAGATGAGTGGTTTGGATGTGATTTGTCCCTCTCATTATGAGAGAGCTATATTTGGGCCTATTTTTAAGTGAGGCCAATGAATGCATGGTCATGCTCAAATAAATTAATAGTATAATCAATATTATTTGTCTTATTAGTCCACTTGGAGATCTAGAAATGATAAGGGTGAATAATATAGGGGTAACACTATTTATGTCTTATGTTCAATCTAGATATCATGTGACAAAAAGATAATGACATAAATTATAGATTAAGTAAAGGTGTATCATCGATTTTTATTTAATTTGGGTAAATATAATGTATTGCTAGAGGTTACTTATGTTTTATGAGCCAAAAGAGTTTTTGGGTCTACTACAAACATGAAGTGAACTTACAGGTTCACAAATAAAGAATGAACCAAAATGATCACGAGTTTAATTTAAATAAGTCTAGTGAAATTATTAAATTATTTATTAATCTTATTAAGAATAATAAATAATGATAATTTATAAATTTTAATTAATAAAAAGAGGATAACCTTAATTAGATGAGGCATCCTAATATCATTATTTGTGATAATAATGGCATTAGTATAAATAGAACATAACATCTTTCATGTAGGGTTATAGACGTGTGCCCTCACATTGGACCCATAGAGAAATTATGCACATTCTGAAAAAAAAAAAAACAAAAACAAAAAAAACATGAGAGCTCTTGTGTGAGATTTCAAGGGTAGGTTTGAAATTGTTCCAAGATGTTAGCACACGTCAATAATGATCCGTTCATTCATATGGATACCGTAGAGGGGCTTGCGAGATCGCAACGCCTATGTATTTGCATTATCAACGGAATAAAATTCGCAAAAGGTAAAGCCCTAATCTTTGTTTTCTTCTATTTGATGAACCACATGGATCCCATCGGTTTAGGGATTGTGTTAAAAAAAAAAACCACTGCTAAATCTGATTTCAGATCCCTAAGTTCTAACGGTCTAGTCGAATAGTTCAAACCATTGTAGAATGTTTGCACTTTAATAACTCATATTTATTCTATTCAAATTATGGAGATTTGTGCTTATTTTATTTAGTTATTTAATAAAACATGGAATCCCAGCTAGAGTCACGATCGAGGTCTTAAACCGTGATTCACATTGAAGTCTAAAATTGCTTATGTGATTTGAAGAAGAAGAGAACATGAAAATTTGAACATAGATTCAACCACACCTGAGACCACGCCCGTAGTTAGCACTTGTCAAGATTGTGTCAAAGTGTGATAAAAGTTGAAAAGCACTTATATTCAATCATAGTTTGAATCCTACCCATGAACGAGCCTTTGATATGCATGAGATTTTCTGGCAAAGTTCATTATGACAATTTTGACATGTCAACATTGTAATAATTATTTATTGCATGTTTGTTACGAATAAATGGGTATGTGTCACGACCCTAAGAGGGGGCCTAGTAGTATTAATCTAAAGTTATCATACCACGTATAGTCTTGTAATATGAGAACCATCTTGCAAGTCAAAGATTATAAGACTACTTATTTATTAATATCTCTTACTTAAATGATACATATACATAAAATAGTATTATTGGAATTCAACTATGGAATCCGATTTTTCACATTCTACCAAGATAGCAGAGAATCGGTATCCCCTACCAAATAGTAAAAATGGGGTTTCAATCTTACAAAATGTAAATTTCAACTATTTGTGCAATTTATTCAAAATTATATTCTAAGTTTATAACAATCTAACTTTCTAGGTGCAAGAAGATTTAATAGAGAAGTACTCTCTACACATTCTTAGCCCGTTCCCAGCTATCGTTATTCCTATACAAAAACTGCTGAGGGGTAAGCGAAACCATAGCTCAGTGAGTTCATTCCTTACTACTACCGGTCCCGTAAGTTATCAAGCATTATTTAATCACTCATGCAAATTTATCAATATGTGATATGAATGCATACGTAATGAATGCAAACAACACATCTATGGGAGTTCGGAGCCATAAAATGATGTAGATTTACGTTATCTACATATCAGTTATCTCCCATATTTCTTTTACATGGGACACCTCGTTTTATTTTTAACGAGATTGCATGGTGGTTGCGTCTATCCAGACTTAACCAATGATTGTATGTCATCGGTAAAAAAGGTAATATTTCCCAACATGTTCACGTGTATACGCTGGTTAATATTGATTAATGTATTGAAACCTGAACATCATCCTTCAATACTGAAACAGGCAAGTAGACCCCCAGTAAAGCCACATCTACCAACCTTTGGCAAGTGGATCCCCAATCAGGCAACATCCATTGCCACTTGACAAGTAGATCCCCAATCAGGCAACATCCACTGTCAAAACATTACTTGGAAATGTTCTATATTTATTTCATAAACTCTTTTGGTAAAACTCATTTAAGAGATAAATGACTTGAGCTTCTCTAAGTCATGGTCTTTTGAAGATATATTTCAAAAATACATTTAATTGCAAATCCGGAACATTACCTATATGAGTTTTCAAGCACATGAGACGAGTATATCTGATTTGTTTAGTCGAGTGATTAAACTTATTCATTCATTCAGGAAATCATGCAGATGATAGCATTTACAACAATCAGTCATTCATCAAACAAGCAATACAACCAATCATGACAATAAGCAGTAGCAAACACAAGCAAATAGCAGAGCATCTGAAATCCCTCACTTGAGCATTCTTATTTGTTTGATACGACTCTTAGGAATACTTGGGGTTTTAAAACTCGTATTCAATATTTCCTATGAAATGAAATAACATATATTTATCATTATACGTGTTGTTTATATAATGATTCCGGTTGTACTCGTTTATGTTCTAATTCAATTTTTATTAATTCCGGTCTGTTTTTGTACTTAATTAGGATTTCTAAATTTTATAAAAGATATATTCTCCTAGTAAATTCATAAAATTCGCAATAATACATTTTATGTAAGAGAAGTCTTCCTATAATTTGTAGATGTCGGTTTTTGGCTTAAACCAAGTCTATTATATTCCTTTTAGCTCTGTTTTTATTATATGAATAATTACTTTAATGTTCATAATTAATTTTTTTTTTCTAGTATTTATATAAAATAAGTACTAACGATTTTATTTATGAGAAGTGATCCAAATAATTTCCGATGCATGTTTTTATCATGTAATATTCAACTAAATCTATAATATTCATTTTAGTTCGGATTTTCATATATAAATAGGCATTGAAAAGCTTGTTTTGAGTACTATATGATACTTAATTTTATTAATTTGTATTTTATTTATTTTGTGTTTGCCAATAGATGATATTGAATATTTTAAGTCTTATTTTGTTTAATAATTTTATTATCAAGCTTTTATTATTTATATGGTCCTTTTAATATGTTTACTTTAAGGTAGTTGATATTTATTACTTAATATTTATTTTCATGGTGTTTCTCTTATTTCTAATTCATGTTTTTATCTATATTTGAGGGGATCCTATTATTAGAATATGCCTATTTTTACATTCTTTAATGCCTACTTTAATAGGAAGTTTTTTTTATTATCTATTTTGTTTGTCAATCCTATCTGTCTACATAATTTGAGATTCTAGTATTTATGTCACGCCCCAAAGTGTGCCCTACACGTGACAGTCCACCACTACTATTTAAACTCAAGTAAGACAACCTTAGTCTTTCCATGAGTTTGAACATCAGGTGTAAGGTTCGCTCTCAACATTTATAGACCATACTTTGCTTCGTAGTAGTTTAAGGAGACATACATAGCAGCAAGAACGTAAACCATGACCGTCTTACAGTGAATTATTCTATTACATAAACTAGGGGGCATACCCCCGATAACAAAAGCTACAAATTCTCAAGCCCACAAATTTCCTTGTATTATCCTTTAAATGCCGGTTCTATAAACAGGATTGGAGTCCGAAACTAATCTTTAGGCCTCCGGCCCCCATCAAAGCTCCTTAGTATCTAAGAGCTGTACCTGGTGTCCACGAGCCCTCGGAGATAGCCAGAGATATTCGTACTGCAACAGGAAACTATTGGGGTATAAGCTACACTAGCTTAGTGAGTGAAAACTTCCGAATCACAATTAATACAACACATTCAAACAAGTAATTAATCAACCAAGTGGAATGCAACAAACGAATGAGTTCAGCAAACATATGACCAGCCAGAAATCATATGTGGATGGACTTGCGTCCTCTATCCCGGGTTAGCAGATTAACGAATCCTGCGGTACGACCCCATTTAAGCTCATGGTCAACTGAACAATAATTCGTTTTATGGATCACGATTAACCAACATGTATTCGTTTTATGGATCACGATTAACCAACATGTATTCGTTTTATGGATCACGAAAAACCAACCAATGCTAATGCTCCGTCCCCATCGTGATATGAATGAATCCAATTACATTTGAGTCAAATATATATTAATTCAATTCTTTTAGGTGGCCAACAATTATTCGCAGATATTCAATATAAAATACTAGCTAATCAATCAATAGCTTAACACCCGGTTTTGATATTTCTTAAGTTTCATTTCACACATCAACAGCAGACAAATATATAATTCCCATATAACCCCATCATACATAATCATTCTTTTTATCTTTACCTAGCAACTAGTGCAACTATCATTACAATCACATGCAATAATTGAAATCGGAAGAGGAACTCACTCGGCCATGGTACGCCGGTCTCTTAACAACGGTGGTCGGGTGATAGGGTATCGTCGTACTCGGATCACCTACCAAATAAAAAAAATAGCCTAATAAGAATCTCGTTGCTAAACTAATTCAAACTATGTATCTCAACTAGATGAATTCGGAATTCTCGCTATTTGCGGAAGCCCGATTAAAACGGCCATAACTTGGTCATTTTAACTCGGAATTTCGCAAATTTATATCGATCTCTATCTACTTCGAAAGATCTATTTATTTCTAATATTATTTTCAAGTTTTGAAAATATTAAGGTCACGGAACAGTAGGATCAGATCTGTTCCGTAAGTCCTCAATTTCCAAAAATTTGTTTTGCTTTTGATGAGAAATGTTCCTAGTTGATGATTCATGGATGAATGGTATATGAATGAATTCCTAACATGAATGTCATGTAATGAACTCAATATATGCATGGTCATGATGATTTTTGATGATGAACTCTTATGAACTCCTAAGTGTTATAAAATTCCATAAAGGTTATTTCTAGAAAGCTATTCTTCCCAACTTTACATTCCTTAGGGTTTCTTTGATTTTATTCTAGAAATTCACTTGTTATCTAAATAAAAATGAGTTCTCAAAGTCTATATTAATCATGGCCTTTATTCATGCATAAAAATTACATTTTTCATTGAGTAAATATGTTTTTGAACAAGCTACTTGTAGAAATCCGAATTTTGTAAATTCCATTTCCTTGCATTTTCTTCATGGGAAAACTTGTCTAATGCATCAAAAATTGAAGTCCCAATATATCTATCATCTAAAGACTTCATTTAACTCATAAAACATCATCCAAGCTTGGATACTAAGTGTTCATGTAGGCACCATCCTAAATTACGAATTTTACTTCTAGTCACCATCTCAATATTTTTCATTCTAACTTTACTACTTGTTTTACCTTTTCCTCATGCCTAAACTCATCTAAACTTATGGAAATCATTCCTTCAAGATACCTATTGCACATACCCTTCATTTTTCATGAGAAATATGAGGTTAAAGATGGTTTTGGTGGTTTTCAAGGTAGGGTACTAAATCCATCCGAATTTCCAATAAATCATTTCTAACAAAACCTTTTCTTTTTCAATCTTCTTGCCTTCTACACATGGAGATCTACTATCTAACATATCTATACATAGACAAGGCTATATTTTTATGATCATCCATGCATGAAAATCAAAATAATCATATGAACATGAATGTAGATAAGATGTGAATGTCTAAACACTAGATCTACTAACTATCATGCATGATTCATGAGTCTCATGGCATGAACATGAATATAATGCATGATCTCTACTTTACATGTATGAACATAACACTATCTTCAACAAAAACTCATTTAAACTTTAGATCCACTTCTTGTGATGGCTTGAGATTCTTGTATTAGTGTTTTCTCATCCCTAACATATGATCATTGGGATTAAATGTGAGAAACACACAAGAATAGCTTTGCCATTGCAAGATCTAGGAAGAACAAAGCTTAAAATCATCACATTAATGGAGATTTGGAGTAGAAAAGAAGATGAAATGAAGTTGTGAAGGTGAGTGTGTGTGTGTGCTTGTCACGGCAACAAGGAGGAAGAGGGAGAGGATTTTCAACCTTTGCAATTTTTTGTAAGAGTAAAAATGAGGAGAGAGAGAGAACATTAGCTTATATATTGAATGGCTTAGGGTTTAAGTGAATAAAAATGAGTAAAATAAAACAAAATAGGAGGGAAATAGGGGGAGGGGGCGCCGGCCAAGAAGGGGGAGGGGAGGTGTATGTGTGTGAAATTTGATAAATTTGAAATTGTGTAATAAAATGTAATAAATGTGATAATTTAATAGAGACAAAAATTTCTTGGAAAAGAAAATATAATTGAGTAGTTGTAAGGATGTAAGAATAGGGTATGGTAGTGTGTAGTGTAGGTTGTACTTGTGAATAGTAGACAAGACATCTACTTTACCGGTTGTAACGAAAACACGGGAAAAGCTATAACTGTAATTTTTATAGCTCGAAAATTATGAAATTGATATTTTTGGAATCCTTATAAATTACGGTTCTAATGAATATTCGGAACATTTTTCTGAATCCGTGGCCCGGGGCACGCTTTTCTAATTGAGCTCGGGAAGCCCGGAAGTGAAAAATTCCCGAATTTGAAACTTTCAAAGGTTTAAAATATGCTTTAGAACAGTAATTTATGTTCATTACGTTATAAAACTTCTTTTATTATGAAGTCGAAGGAAAGCCGGATCTAGGGTTTCTAGGTTCCTTCTACTAAGCTTAAACCAGACCGATATAGGGTTTCGTTCTCCGGTTTCCGAAGTTTGTCCGATCACCAGGAGAACTAGGGTATATATTACACTAATAATAATAATAGTAACAACAACAACAACAACAACAACAACAAACAACAAATAATAATAATAATAATAATAATAATAATAATAAAATTGGGCAATGAATACTAGTAGATCGTACTGGAAAACTCACTAAATTCCGGTAGTAAAGAAATGCAATTAAATTTGCAAAAATTGGATACTTCTAGCCATTTGAAAACTGAAAAACTAATAATTTAAGGATCCTCATAGAAATACGGGTCTAATTGTATTAATAACATATCCTCTAACATTTCAAATCTCAGGGCGCGCTTTTCGAAATTGGCGCCTGATCAGATTGGAATAGGTCGGAAATTCGTTGATCTCATCTTTCCAGAGTATCCTATACTTAATACGAACCGATTACACCTTTTCCTCTTGTTCCAACTCCTTGGTTTAGGAATACGAGATTGCCGGGTCTAGGTATGGAGTTTCTTGGGAGTTGTGGGGACTCAGGTTCCCTGGTTAACCTTCCGGTTTACCCCATTGCCAAAATAGAACTAATATTTTATACTTATAAGACTTGTCTGGTTGGTGAGACTTAATTTAAGGTCGATTTTCATAAGTATTTAATATCTCACAACGTTCTCGGAATTCCTTTGGATTGAGTTGTATTCCCGAAGGTTAATCACTATTCACTTCTTAACAGCTTGTTTTTAAGGCTCTATTATATCCGAATATATAAGTTGGAGTTAAATATAAAATTTGTCATACGTAGAGGTTTTAGAATGGGGGTATATTGGTTGCTGTTTTATTTCTTAGGTTCCTTATTTTTCTTCACGACTCAGAAATTTCCAGGTTCGTTCGAAATTTGGGATTTATAGAAGTTCAGTTTTAATTCGGAGTGACTTTTAGGTTTTATTTCCAAAGTTCATCTTTAGAATTATTTATTGAAATTTTCCAGGGCTTACAATTTATATGATTATTTTTATCGTTTATTTACTAGTTTATTCATTTTTTTAACATATTTGTAGGTTCATTGAGTTAGACATGTATCAAATATATTTTAAACTTCATTATTATTATTATTTTATAAATACAAAATCGTGATATGTAGGATATAATCCTAAAAGTTTGATTTGATTTCATGTTGAATATAGAGGAAAAATAGAATTTTAAAGTATGCACCTACCCCTTTTTATGCATGGCCTGTGCTGAAGGGAGGGATGAACCATTTTGCATTGGTTCTTAATTTTAAGAGGCGATTCATATTATACTTGTAATGTTAGGTATCTTGGTATGTTTCTAAGGTTTCTTTGTTTTTTTTTTTATATATATTTCATTTCATAAATCATGTCATAGATGTATTTTATCAAATATTAGATGACTTTTATTATTGTAGAATTTATTTCTTTTATGAATGAAATATTAAAGTTCTTTGTCTCTATTGTACTTGTTAGTTTTTCTATGATATTTCCTTTAGCATATAACATAGATGATTCAAGTTTGATAAATCATGAATTGGTTACCCACATACTCATAGAGTAACCGATCATGGGGGTTCCATATTTAGCTTCATGAATTGTTTTAAAATATATCATGATTACTTATAAATCCTAGGTTGACCGAAAATAACATGCTTTATAGACAATTCTACCTATTGAATTTCCTTGCTTCTAAACAATAATGAAATAAATAAGCTAGAGAATGGAGTAGGTATTATCTTGCTTTAGTTAAAAACAAAGTGGCAAACTTCCTTTCCTATTGATGATCGAAACCCATATTGATAGACAAGGGGATGAGTTCTAGATGTTTTTAGAAATAGACTAATTTAGAAAGGAGTCATCTTACCTTTTAGGCTTGATCCTTGACTTGGAGTTTATTTAAGCTAAGTGATATTGTAACGCCCTCACCTAAGACGTTATTAGCCCGCTACGTGTCACTACCAAAGATTGACACACAAAGGCTATAATTTCTAATCTTCAAATATATATCTCAAATATCTTTAAATTCTCACAAATAAAGGATACTCATAAAATAAAATGTCATCAATTATGCTAAATCATAAACTAAACAAGTCAATTTAAAGAAATAAAAGAATATCTTAAACTTCATAAAATTCTCACAGATAACTAATCTAATATAAAGTTTTTCTTCTTGATCTACTATTCATACTATACTAATCTCAATTTTTAGTAAAAGGGTCAAATCCACTATCGCTTTTCCCATAATCATGAATACGCCGTAGCCCATCAAATCATAATTAATAAAATCTTCACCTGTACCTATGGGAAAAATAAGGATTGAGCGAAAAATGCCCAGTACGCCAAACCGAAAACGCGTCCACATGATCACACATCACAATATCACATACAACTTAAATGCTAATAAAACAAGCACAATTTATTATATTTCCTTAAGCCTGAAACCAACACAATTTAGGACTATAGATCTCCAGTCCTAAACCCAGAGTAACTCATGACCCCAAAGAAAACAAATGTAAATAATAATATATATATTTTTTGTGTTCCGCAATTAAGCTGGTAACAACTCATAATCTACAGGAATCATCTCCAAGTGCAGCTCCACTCGGGACAACACGACACAAAGATCATCAAGTTGTCAGCATTAGTATCACACTACTGTCGTGGTCTTTACTAACAGCAGCCAATCATAAGCAACACTTGATTCAATTAAAGTTTGATAATCATTAATTTAGGTTTATAATAACTAATCCTACAAGCACATACAATCAACACATGGTAAGGTCGTACCTGGATTTGCTTTCAACACTCCAATCCACCAACAGAAACTTCTAATAGAATAGGAACCTTAATCCCATAAATATTCCTGACCGTCAACATATTTCACATCAATTTCAATTGCAACTACAATACAATAAGAAATTAACACACCTGTTTCATTTGTTCTCAATACTACAAAACGTTCAATACAGTTCCTCCAAAGTTCCTAGTTATCTCCTCTGTAAGCCCCGAAAAATTTCAGTAAATAATTCCAAGATGAACTTCTAAAATAAACCCTAAAAATCACTCCAAATTAAAACCGAATTTCAACTAGTCCAAAAACACGAACGAATTCAGAAACTTCTTAATCTTGAGAAAATGAAAACATAAAATGAGAACTCAACAGTCTTCAAATTCAAAATCACGACGTACAAAAAAAAAATTCCATATTTAACTCCTATTTATAAAAAGGGGTAATATAAAGCCCAAAAACAAATTATTAAAAAGCAAATAACAATTGACTTTCGAAAATATAACTCAATTCAAGAATTCCGAAAACGTTAAAAGATAATAAATACTTACAAAAATGATATATAAAATAAATTTCTCAAATTAAATATGTTGTATAAACATAAAATATCAGTTTCCAATTTGGCAAAGATCTAAACCGGAAAATCACCCGAAACCCTAAGCGAAATACAATAGCTTAAGTCCGGCAATCTAGCGCCCCTAGCCCTAGAGGCCGAGATGTAGTTTAAATATGTAGAATAGCTCATAGTAATATGAGTTTGTTTAAAAATATCAGATTGGTAAATTTTTGACCTATTTCGAACCCGTTCGGATACAGACTTCGAAAAGCGTGTCCCGGGCTCGAGATATAAAAATATACCAATAGTACCGTTAGACTCGTAATTTCATAAGATTTCCAAATATATCAGTTATATAATTTTTCGGGTTATAAAAGTTACAGTTATAACCTTTTTATCGTATTTCCATTATTACCGGTAATTGATTAGTCTTTTGCACTATTCATTTTTATTTCATTACAAAATTTTATTATTCTTATAAAGTCTTATATTTTTAGATAAATATTTTATATGTTATAGAAAATTTTGTTTTTCTAAAATTTAGTTCGTTTCGGGTCTTTACGGGATCAGATTCTGTTTAAGACCCGATACTAAAAATAAAATAAATTAATTTAATAATTGAAAAATATTTTAAAAATATTTTTATTTTCATAAAATAATTTTTTAGAATTTTTCGGGTTATAAAAATATCATTTATAGCCCATATTCGCGTATTTTGATCATACGGTAACATATTTGTTAAATTACTAAAATAATTCAAATAATTATTTAATTTTAAATATGAAAAATCTGCTACAAATATTTGGAATAAATTTTCTAATTTTATTTTATTTTAATTTATTTTATTAATAAAGTACTTTTACAACCCATACCTTCAAGTACACCTTACACATATCACTTCCTTTTCACTTCAATCTTTCTACACATTAACCCACACTTCATGGCAGATTTTGACCCTTCTTTATGCCATTGTCCTTTATTTACTCCATTTTGACCAAATTAATTATTTTTCCACTCCTTCTTAAGAAAGTTACATTACACATTAATTATACAATTCAATTTTGAGTCAAATTTCAACAAAACCTCTCTCTCCTCTCCTTGCAATTCACGTGCAGCATGGCTTCACATTGGCTGCCTTGTTTTATTTTTTTCTTCTTTTCTTACAATTAAAACACTCATTTTCTCTCACTCCTTCATTTACTCACTTTCCCTCTTTCATTCTTTAACTTTTCTCTCTCATTTTTCCTCTCTTTCTTCTTCATTTCCTGTTCCTTGAAAAACAAGCTGCCCCCTTCTTCTTCCATGGCTTCCACACTTCATTCCTAAAGATTTCTAAGCAAATCTTCTTCCCAAAGCTCCATAGGTGATATAGGTAAAGTGTAATGAAGGTTTCATGCATCAAATGACCTTCCATAAGCTTAAAAGCTTAGGATGATGATGCCAAAAATGAAACACTCCTTTTCTCTACTTTTATTATCTTGTATTACAATTATTTTCTTGTTTAAAGTTGATATATATTGTAGATCTAACTTTTTATAGCTTTGATTTTCGTTTATGCCATAGATCTTGTTATTTAGGTTGTTATATTTGTTATTTCTTATGATTTATGCATAGATCTATCATCCACATGTCCATCTTAGTGATTCATGCATTTAAAACTAGTTTAGAAAACTAGATCTAGAGTTTTGAGTTCATAAAATGCATTAGACTTTGTTTTATGTTCATGGATGACTTGTGATAGCATGATGATGGTAGGAAGTTGTAGGAAACTCAAGATCTATTTTATTTTCAACAAAAACAACTTTTGAAAATTCGGATGAAAATGGAACCATATTTAGAAAAGTGGTTTTTCAACTTCAAAATGTATATTTTTCATTTAAAATGAAGGGCTTAGGGTATAGATACCATAAATGAAAGATTTTGATAAGTAAAGTTTAGATCCATGATGTTTATAGCTTATTACCATGCATTTGTTTTATGTTTATGTTCATATTAAGTATAGATCTTAGTTATGAACTCAAACAAAATTGTGAAATTCGTATTTTGGCAAGACCCCCATTTAAAAACCACTTTCCAAGTGTCAAAATGTAATTTTTACTTAAGAAAATGAAGGCTTAATATATGTATATCATCAAGACTTCTTTTTACAAGAATCAAAAGTGATTTCCAAAAGTTATTTTCAAAATAAAAATTCTATTTTCGGATTTTGGCCAAGGCCTATTTTAAAAACATGTTTTCCAACTCAAAAATGAAGTTTTTATTTAAGAAATGAAAGGCACTTAGGATAGGATATGTGAGGAATGGATTTTCATAAGTTTAGATAGATTTTAACCAAGACCAATTTTTAAAACCCATTTATCAACTCCAAAACTCATGTTTCATGTGAAAAATGAAGTATATAGGTAATAGGTATCATTAAGTAATGATTTTTACAAGTTAAAATGAGTTTAGGCATGAGTAATGTGTAAAACAAGTAATGGAATTAAAATGGAAAATTTTGAGTTAGTGATCAAATTGTCAAATTCGTAATTTGAGATGATGCATAAGTAATCACTTAGTATTTGAACTCAAATTGCAAGTTTTATGTGTTAAATGAAGTCCTTAGACAATAGATATAGTAAAGCTTCAAATTTTGATGCATTAAACAAGTTTTCTCATAAGAATTATGCAAGAAACGAAAATTTCCAAAATTCGGATTTTTGTGAAAAGCTTGTTTAAAAACATATTTGCAAAGTGTAAAATGCAAATTTTTGTGTAAGAATGAAGTCCTTAGTGGTTATGTATGATTGAGCCCTAATTTTCTAAATATCAAATGATTTCTACTTAAAGGAATCACTCAAAAACCAATTTTTACCAAATTCGGATTTTGGAATCAACCCACTTGAAAACATGTTTACCAAGTGTAAAATGGAAATTTTTATGAAGAAATGAAGGTCATAAGTAGTATATATAATGAAGACTCAATTTTGACAAAAATAATTATATTTTTCTTAAGTAACAAATCCAAAACAAATGGAAATGATAAAAGTTAGAAAACTAGATTTTTCATAAGTAAGTTGTCATTATGGTCTTGCAAAATAAAAAGTTATAAAATTTCCTTTTAGCAAAATCATCAAGATCATGCATGCAATAGGCTCATCTCATGTCATTCATGTTAGGAAATCACTCATATTGCATGTATAGTTAAGTTATACAGTAAACATTTCAAACATTTACAAAACTATTTTTCGGAAATTGAAATTGTTGCTGCCCTAATCTGATCCGAACTTTTCGAAGCTTCAAAGTTTTCAAAACTTGAAAATAATATTAGAAATAGATAGATCTTTCGAAGTAGATAGAAATCGATATATAATTTGCGAGATTCCGAGTTAAAATGACCAAGTTATGGCTGTTTTAAGTTGGAATTCCCGCTTAGGACGAGAATTACGAATTTGATAATTCGTATAAGATCGTTTAGATTAGTTTGAGTTGAAATACTTATTAGAGTATTTCTTCCTTTTTAGGTGATCCCGAAATCGACGATTCCCTGCCACCGAATTACTATTACTAGAAGACCTGATCCAATGGCCGAGTGAGTTTTCTCCTTGTTTTGTTACCTTGATTGTGCTTGTAGTTAGTTGCATTAGATTATAGGAACAAGATAAAAATCGATACGAATGGGGATGGGATATATGATGAGGCTGTGATGAATGTATGCCAAAGAATACTAAAGCATATCGAAACCACGATTTGATTGGATAACTGCACCGTTCATATTATTTCTGTTATGTGTATGATATTGGCTGGTCACTCTAAAGAATGTATAAATATTTTGACCTAAGCAAAAAGTAAATTGATCATGCATCGCATCGGACATATTGCATTTGGTAGCGTGCTACTCCTACAGGTCGATCGGTATGGTCCGAGGACTCGTTTGGATAATGAGACCCGGGATCAGAGCTCATTCATAGGAAACTAAGGCGCATCGGGGATGCATTCCATGTGTGAGCCTAGCCGAGGCGAGTGCTATGAGCCGAGGGCTTGGGGACTAGCAGCAGTCGTGTAGACTTCAATACCATCCCTAACCCAAGATACGGAGCGTAAATCCGTTCTGTGTGTGGGTTCCGATACCCATACATAATTGCTTGCTCACGTGTTTGTTCATGCATAGCATATGATTGATTAATGCTTGCTTGTTTGGTACGGAACTAAGGGAATTCTCACTAAGCTAGTGTAGCTTATACCCCAATAGTTGTTTAAATGAACAGGTTATCTCAAGAATGCAAAGTGGGGACCGAGATGGTTGAAGCCAGAATGGCTTCGGATTCCGGCAAGAAATGAGAATGTTGAAGTTATCAGCTAGTTTTATGATTTGTCTTGTAATAGTTTATGTAGGGAAGCCTGTGGATGAATGTAATTGAAGTTGAATGATTTTTATTTTGAAGCATAGTGGTTTGTATCGAAAGTATAGTGGATTTTATTTCCTTTACATTGTTACTCAATTGTATCAACATAAAATGTATCATTCTGATGTGTCTCCTTTATGTGTTAGACGCCTTGTACATAGTATGGAAGCCTTCGCGTGACTGAGGTGGTCATTCTTAGGCTTTAATATTGTGTATGGCGGACTGCCATGTTTAGGGTATCCTTCGGGACGTGACATCCTCAATTCCTTCAATATAAATATACAATCTTTAATTAATAAAACAACTACAAAAGATTACGACTTTAGAACCACAAAGATAGGATAGATCTACATTACCTAGAACTTGTAGATCTCGCTCGCAATAGTACTCTAATTCAATCAATCTCCTGTTACGAGTAATTAACTATTATTAATTACTATAAACATATTTCTATAATCTATTGACCTTAGGAATCACAAAACTATAATAAAAGTTTTACCTTTATCTTGAATCAAAACCATAAATCTCCAAATCCAATTTAGGGTTTCTCTACTAGATATTGAATCTCCTTTAATCATATGAAAACTTAAAATTAGAATAATTATCTAAAGAAATTGATCAAAATAGACTAGAGATAGACCTATTTCCCTAGGGTTCTGCCTGAGGAATGGTGTGACAATTTCATAAGTCAAGGGGTCTATTTATAGATGTAAGTCACTTAGGAAAAACACCAACGTTGCTTAGGAAAAACGTAGCCTATGCTGGCCACTACACCGGTAACTTTTTTGGCTAATGTAAACCCCGAGATTTTTCACAATAGTATACGATAATAAAATAGAAAACACAAATTAGATAGTGAATTTAGAACCCAATAAAAATCCTAGAATAGATCTATGAGTTATAATAAACTCATTCTTAGTTTGAAAAACCCAAATAAAAATTTCTTTGACCTTAATAGATATAAAAAACGAGATTTCGTATCTTGAACTGATAATTCAAGATATAATTAGAAGTATCTCTAAATTTCAAAACCGATAAGATTTAGTCTAATAAAAAAAATTATCGGTATAAAACAATAATCCAAAGATGAATTACTAAGTTTACAAATACAAATAGATACTAACACCGATCAATAATTATTAATCTAGATCTAAAATGAAAATTTCAAACCCGCTGTTATACTTTTTAGGAAATTTTCAATTCATTAAGAATTGGTTCCTAATTTAATTTATTGAACTTGAAAAATTTATACAAACAATCTAGAATTTTTTTTAAGAACTTAGATAATTTTATTCCGATAAAACTCGTATCTAACCGTTATAAATATATGTTTATAAATTAATATTGGTTAAATTATTTTAATTAATTATTAATCAAACAATAAAAAAATAAAAAATGAAATAGACTCGCTGAATTGCAAATCACGTGGAAACAAAGGAAATAGTGCAGAAGTCTTCACGTTGAATAGGAGCAGGGGAGGATGAAATTTTTCCAGTTTTCTCGGTTGCAGCAAACTTAATTTACGTCCAACTTTGCTCCAAATTTAACAACCTAATTCAACTTGAAAAAGGCACCTTAACCAATCCAAAAGCTTCACCTATAATACACATTAAATGCACAAGAATTTCATATCAAATTCAAGAGTAAAATAGCTACAATTGGAGCTTCAACTACTATGGAACAACAGCAGTGGAAATTCTCGACTGTAGAATTGCATCCCTCACATCCATCTTTTGATCCAAATTTGAGCTCTAAAGTTCAACTTGAAAATGACATGAACTCCAACCAAAACAATCCACATCAGATCAAAATTAAATTCTAAGAAATTCAACCCAAACAAGTAACCAAAATAGCTCCAAATGGCCTTGAAATTTCCAATCAAGCAAGCTACAATAGAGGAAATTAAGCAAGAACAGCAGCTACACAACACACCATTTTAGCTTCGATATTGATAAAATTATAGGCCTTGCTTTAGTTATTTTTTTTTTACTAAATGAGCATCAATAAGAGGCCTCTAAATGGACACTTTAAACACCAACAATTAATTAAAAATTTAGATGAAGAAATCTGTCTAAAAATCCATGAAAAACTGGAGCAGAAATTCAAACTTTTCAACTCCAATTTCAACCCGATTTTGATCGGATTTTCAAGCAAGTTGAGCCCCTAATTTACACATATAAATGACATTAATTAACTACAAAAAAAAAAAACACAATTAATGCCGTAAAAAATCAGCCACAAATCTATCAAAATCAGATAAAAAATCGTCACCCAATGCCACAAAATTTGTATCAAAAATTCCGACTGCAAATTTGTGTTTTTCTTAAGCCCGAAACACTCCATCTTCTTTGCCTCATATTTAATTCCTTTTGTGTGAATAAATACTTAAAACTTTTGTAATCCGTGTATACTTCACATGTTAGCCCATACAGATAATGTCTCCAAAGTTTTAAGGCAAAGACAGCTGTGGCCAATTCCAGATTATGCGTAGGATAGTTCTGCTCGTGAGGTCTTAATTGTCGAGAGGCATAGGCAATAACCTTCCCTTCTTGCATTAGTACACACCCAAGGCCATTCCTTGAAGTGCCACTATGCACCGTATAAGACTTTTCTAGGTCTGATAGAACTAGAATTGGTGCCGATACTAACCGTTGTTTCAACTCTTGAAAACTCTGTTCTCGTTTATATCCGTCCAACAAACTTTTTCGCTCTTTTGTGTCAATTGAGTTAAGGTCTTAGCTATCTTTGAAAAATCCTTCACAAACTTGCGATAATAACCAACCAATCTTAGGAAGCTTCTTACTTCGGTAACTGTTTGTGGCTATTTCCAGTCTACTACAAATTTAATCTTTTCTGGGTCAACTGATATCCCTTCTCCTATTACAACATGTCAAAGTAAAGATATTTTATCTAACCAAAAGTCACATTTGGATAATTTGGCGTACAACTTGTTTTCCCTCAAATTTTGTAACGCCATCCGAAGATATTCCTCATGTTGTTCCTTATTCTTGGAGTATATCAAAATATCATCTATGAAGACGATTACACACTTATCCAGAAGTGGCTTGTAGACATTGTTCATAAGATCCATAAGTGTAGCTGGTGCATTAGTCAGTCCAAATGACATCACCAGAAATTCGTAATGTCCATAACGGGTATGGAAAGCCGTCTTTAGTACATCCTCAGGCTTTATTCTTAGTTGATGATATCCTGAGCGCAAATCAATGCGTAAAAGCATGCACGCTCCTTAGAGATGATCAAACAAATCATCAATCCTCGGTAAGGGGTATCAATTCTTGACTGTAACCTTGTTTAGCTCACGATAATAATAGATTTATCCTTCTTCTTAACAAATAGGACAGGTACGCCCCATGGCGACACACTTGGTCTTATGAATTTCTGATCTAAGAGTTCCTGTAATTGGGTCTTTAGCTCCTTTAACTCAGCCGTTGCCATTCGGTATGGTGCCTTAGATATTGGTTCGGTATCTGGAGCCAATACAATTTCAAAGTTAATTTCTCTTTTCGGTAGTAACCCAGGTAATATTTCTGGAAACACGTCCAAATACTCATTTACCATTGGTATATCCTTTTCCTTCCGAGTTTCCTCCTCATCCAAAATACCTTCGATAGGGACGATCTCTTCTTCTTCCATCATCAATTCAAAAGAATTTAATCTAAGTTTTCTTGGAACTATGGTTTCTCCCACGAACTCCACTCCTTTTCTTGATTGATCATTGAAGTTCACTATCCTCTTTTGGGAATCCACTATAGCTTTAACCTTGCTTAACCAGTTCATACCAAGTATAACTTCGTACTTATTCATCTCCAATACTATCAAATCACTCATGGAGTGATGCCTTTGGATCTCCAATGGACAATTCCTTATTACTTCCCGAGTTGACAAGACACTTCCTGTAGGTGTTTTAATTCTCAGGCTAGCGATAGTTGTGGCTATAGGTAATCCAAGTCACCTAGCCAAACTAGTGGTGACAAATGAGTGGTTCACTCCCGTGTCAAACAAAACATAAGCCTCAATTTCATTCACCCGTATGTGCCTTGTGGTCAACAAACATCCATCACTACTCGATCCTAAACACTCTCACTACTACCTATTTGGAGGTTTTAGATTCTAGCTTTCCCTTTTCACAAGTTTAATTCCTTTAAAAGAAAACTATTAAATAAAGAACTTTAACTTAAGAGGGTTTTGCAACTAACCTGTTATTAGGCCGCTATCCACGCCGTCTCCTTGGTCTAAGGCGGCCAACTCCACATCCTCATCATCCTCCTTCTCTACCATCCACTGGCCCTCGAAATTGTAGAGTCTCATCCCATGCATACCTGATGCTGCACGGCTTCCAGTTTTACTCCCTAGCCTCATGGTATTAGCATTGCTCAAAGTCCCAAAAGGTCGAGTGGCCACAGTTTTCCTTTGTGAGCATTCAGAAGCCAGGTGCCCTTTTTCTTTACAGATAAAGCAGGTCATGGTCATTTTCTTCGGACATGCGTAGATCATGTGGCCAGATTCGCCTCAATAGTAACACTTATTCCTTAGCTGCGGACACAGCCTAGAGTAATGGGCCTCCTCGCACTTCCAGCAAGTGATACTGGCCTTTGACTGATTCGGCCTCCCATTAGCATTGTCCTTAAATCCGTGGTATGGCTTGTACCTATTTCCCTTAAACCCTGAACTCGAGGCATTGAGCGGCCTCCTTCCAAACACTCTTTTGTTAGGTTCTTGGTATTTTCTCTTCTTGGCTCCTTCAATCATCCGAGCCTTTTCTACCAACTCCGGGTAGGTTCTCATTCCAAATTCTTCTAATTTAATCCTTAGATCCTCATCCAAACCTCCAAAAAACACCTTTTTCTTCAGCTCCTCGCTATCTCTGAAGGATTTAGGTGCATACTATAATAGATGGTGAACTCAGTCTCATACTGTTCCACAGTTCTACGCTCTGCTTAGCATGCAAGAAGTCTCTACTGTATTTCACTCTTAAACTGGAGGGAAAATAATTTTCCAAGAATTCCCTACGAAATGACTCCCATGTGATGGGTGGAGTTAAACTTCTTCTTTTAGAGTCCCACCAGACTTTGCATTGTACCTTAACATATACGCCCCATATTCCAATTGCAAATATGGTGGAGTCTCATAAGCTTCAAAGGAGCGTTCAATCTGTGCCAACCAGTCTTCGGCTTCATCAGGTTTGCCGAAAGCCCCATCAAAATACCGATTGCTCTTCATAAAGTCTGGTAGAGAGCTTTGGTGAGGCCTTCGATATGGCGGAGGCGGTGGTAATGGTACGTTATAAGAATGCTCCTCCTGTGGAGCTGGGACCTCAGTAGTCACCTCCCGGTGATCTGCGGGTGGTGGTGGTAGGGGCAGAATCCCTGACACTTTGTCCTTGTTGCGGGTTCTGATTTTGATTTTGGTTCTAGATGAATGTGTTTAGAAGATTGGCTAACTACCTAATCGCATTCATCATTTCATTTTGCGGATTCTGGGGTGCTACTTCCTGTTGGTTTGGTTGAGATATAGCGGGTTGGTTGGCTTCGTTCGGGATAGGTTCTTGCTTTCGATTGCGAATCCAACGATTTCGTCTGTTTGCACATTATTCTGTAAGTTTTAAGGTTTCGCTTTAAGTTTGAGTTATAAAGCTAAATTTTGAATTCATAGAATTATAAAATCAACTACGTCTTTCTAAAGACAATGAATTAAAATAGGAATCCCAAATCATGAAATCTCAAGAATAAATCAAAATAAAACATTGAAGTATAAAGCTCATAATAGAACCATAAAGTCGAAATCAATCATGATGATGCGATGAATGGAATGATGCTCATGCGTCTAGAAATCGGTTGTTATCCATTATGATTATTGCATAACTTTAATTATTCAAAATATTTTGTTACTCATATTAAGAAATGGTACTATTCCTTTTGAATAAAACACATAGAATTTCACTAGAAAGCGAGGTCTTACATTAGTCAATAGTTTTACTTTTAGGTACATAAAACTTGCCTAATCGCTATTCTAGTATTAATCCTACGCTCTAATAGCCGATTAAAAAGAAGCAAACAACGAAAGATAAAAGATGCACCATACTAGATTCATTAAAGAACTTAAGAGAAAATTGTCATCCCCATTACTCATTACAAAATTTCTATTGGACTATAGGGGTTTATCTTGTTTTTATCTTTCTCCTTCATCAATTAGAATCTCGGGGTCAGACTCGGAAGTCAAGCTCTATTATGAACTCCCGTTGTCCATACGGATGAATTGGCTTAGATAAGCCCTCACAGTCAATCTTCTCCTCCTAAGGGGTCAGGCTAATTCTTTATGTTCATCTTTATTCTCCTATCATCCTCTCTGCTCCTTGTCTATCTCATTGCCTCCTATCTAACCTTCATTCCTCCCAAAACCTATCCACATTCTCTCTGGCTTCCCTCAATATGGCCTCATTCTCATTTTCCACTTCCATAGGATCGTTGACTATCTCATTGGTCACTCTCTCATGAGTCATCCTAGGGTGTTCATTCACTTCATAAATATCCCTCCAAATGGTTGGGTCTGGGTTAGCTTCTACCCTACCACAATCAAGAATCTCCAAGTCTCGATCAAAATCCATAATTGGTGGGTTTGACTCAAGATTGGGTTCTTCCTCCAACATCATGGGCAGTGGGGTTCTAGCTTTGTTCTCATTGGCCCAATTTGGATCTTCCTCCGGATCCTCTTCCTCTTCTTCTTCCTCCTCTTCATTCTCTTCATTTACATCCTCATTCCCATGTTCGTTTTCATTCTCATTCATTCTCATTCTCATGACTATTCACCTCATCACCATTTCCTTCCACAGGCTCCATCGGTAGCTGCATTCCAATTTCACTGGCATGAGGGGTTTGAATCCCTACTGTTGGTGGTCTAATATCTAAGTATACACCCTGCCAAACAAAATGGTTCCTAGCATCTGCTATATTCCCTTCTCTATGATTCATAAGATCATCATGGCATAGACATATAAGGGTCCAATGGTAGTCCATACCCCAAAGTCTGGATATGTGGGATGTCCCTCATTTTTCAATATGAAAGTAGCTTCCCTCAATATTGGCTCTCTTCCATATTCCACCATAATTCTTTCCATTGTATATATTGTCTGCAACATAGTTCATCTCTTCCTCCTAATGGGATCATATCTGATTTGGTATACTACTGACACCCATCGAGTATACCTAAGACCTTCTTCCCACATCTTATACATCTCAATCATGGTCCGGGGTCTTCGACCTAGAGCAAAATCTTCACACAAGGTCCTTAATCTTAAACGGTATTCCATAAAAGTTTCTTCGTGCCTTTTAACAAAATTTCTTGCCCTTTCCCTCGTTTCCCCTAAAGAAACCTACACCAATAAAAGAATTTTAGTTAGCTTGAACTTTTAACTCCGTTTTGTCCTGTTGTTTAGTTACTCAAATTCCTAAGCCTTTTAAGTTCTATTGTCCTGCTTTACAACCTAGTGCTCGTATAAACCCCGGATTTCTTAGTAACTGAGTAAACTTCGAAAATCGAAAACCAAAACCCTAAACAAGATTAGTATGAGCAACCTAAGAACCTTGGATCCTTTCTTCAATTTCAATTTAAAAGAACCTCTATAGAATAATTTAATGTGGATTATTGTTTTAAAGTATATTTCAAACCATAAAAAGTTTTGATTTCGAAAAATTTTCTATTCTGGGCTTTCCCGAGCTCCATTACGGAAAAGCGAGCCCGAAACTAGAAACTCAGAAAAATATTCCGAAATACTCTTTAGAACCGAAATTTTATAAGGATTTCAAAAATATACGTTTTATAATTTTTCGGGTTATAAAAATTACAGTTAGAGCCTTTTTCCCGTATTTTCTTTACTACCGGTAAAGTAAATGTCTTATCTACTATTTAGTACTATTCACAAGTACAACCTACTACACACACACCCATACCCTAGTCTTACAACCTTACAACTACTCATTAAATTTTCTTTTCCAAGAAATTTTTGTTTCTTACTAAATTATTACATTTAATACATTTTATTACATAAATTACAATTTCAAATAAAATCAAATCTCTCTCTCTCTCACTCCTTGTGACCGGCGCACCCCCCTCCTTTTTCCCCCTCAATTTGTTTTATTTTATCTCCTTTTTACAAAGAAACAAACCTTAATTCACTTAATATAAATAGTCTTTTTTTTTCTCTCTCTTTCATTTTCATTTCATTTGTTCCAAAAGCTCTCAAACCCTCTCATTTCCTCCCTCTTGCTGTGAGCTTTCTTCCCCTCACACACACACACAAGCTTCATTTCTTCTTCATTTCTCATCTATTTCAAGCCTTAGGTGATGATTCTTAAGCCTTATTACCATCTAATCTTGTAATGGCAAGATTATTCATGAGTGTTTTCACTCTAAGTCCCCATGAGCACTTGTTAGGGACAAGAAAATGCTACTACATGAATATCAAGCCATCACAAGAGTAGATCTTGTTTTTGATTAAGTTTTTGTTGAAATATTTTCATGTTTATGCATGTAAAAGTAGGTTAAAGTAGAGATCTAGCATAAAACCCATGTTCATGCTCTTAAACTTCATTTCATACATTATAAGTAGTAGATCTAGCTTTTAGATACTTATACCATGCTTGACATTTATGATCTTATGGATGATTTATGTTTTCATGCTCATGAAGGCTTTGTTTGTGTATATAGATGTTGTAGTTGGTTGATCCTTAGGCAAATAAAACAAGGAACTTACAAAGGAAAGTTTTTGTTTGAAATGTTCAAAGACAAATTCGTATGGTTTTAAAGACCTATTTTGAAAACTCTTTTATCAACTTTAAAACTCGTGTTTATGTGAAAAATGAAGGATATAGGTAATAGGTATCCTTAAGTAGTGATTTTTATAAGTTGAAATGAGTTTTGATGAGAATAATGTATAAAACAAGAAGTGGAACCTAGATGGAAAATTTTGAGATAGTAGTCAACATATGAAATTCGTAATTGTGAATGTAGGCCATAAGAACACCTATCATCTAAGCTCAAAATAGAAGTTTTATGTATTAAATGGAGTTCTTAAGTGATAGATATCTTAAAGTCTTAAGTTTCAATGCATTAAACAAGTTTTTCCCAAAAGAATCATTCAAAAATTTAAGTTCAAGAAATTCGGATTTTTGGATAAATCCTATTTGAAAACATATTTGCAAAGTGTAAAATGCAAGTTTTTATGTAGAAATGAAGGCTTGGGTAATAGGTATAATGAAAACTCAATTTGAACAAGGATAACGTGATTTTCTTAAGAAAATAAATCCAAAACAAAGAGGATGGTCAAAGTTAGAAAACTAGATTTCTTGAAAGTATATAGTCATGGAGTTTTACAAATAAAAAGTTTCGTAAATTTCCTTTTAGTAAATAATGTCAATAGCATGCATGCATCAAGTTCATATCATGTCATTCATGATAGGAAATCATCAATATTGCATGTGTAGTTAAACTATATGCTAGAAACATCACAAACATTCACAAAACTATTTTTCGAATTGGAATCTTCGACCGATCAGAACTGATCAGCTTATTTTGTGACCTAAACATTTTCAAAACTTGAAAATAATATTAGGAGTGGATACATCTTTCGAAGTAGATAGGAATCGGTATATTATATGCTCAATTCCGAGTTAAAATGAGTTAGATATGGTCATTTAAAGTTAGGACTTTAGCTTATGCAGAAATTGACGAACTTAGTAGTTAGAATAGTTAAGTTATTAGAACTTTATAAGAAATACTCATTTCGGGTATTCCTTATACTTAGGTGAATTGGAGGATGGATTTCTACTCCTCGAGGACTACTACGACTAGTGGATTTCTCTCCATGGCCGAGTGAGTTCATTTCTTAAATAGTTGTACTCATGTATGTGCTTGTAATCGTAGTGGCATTAGAATTAGGAAAAGATAAAATTATAATGATTTGTGATCTAATCTTGGTTGAATGAATGATAAGTATATCGAGACGAGACTTGTTGAAAAATCCCTGTATAAGCTAGTATAGACTTGGATTATCTAAAATTCTCTATGATTGCACTTAATCTGCTACGATTATATGAATAAAATGTACATGCATATCACGTGGTGAGTCAAATTGCATAAGTTATTATACCTTTGTGGGAAGAAAGCATAATAATTTGGGCAACGAGGGGCCTGTAAACTCGAGTGTTGGCGTATGGGCTGGAATTGAAAATGTGTGTGGGTGGGCACCTGTATCAACACAGTAAAAATTTAAATGGATGGGACCTGTACAACCACAGTAAAAATTTAAAGGTGGTGGATGGGCACCTGTATCAACACAAATAAGAAGTGAAAAGAATTAAAATGTGGTTGTATGGACCTGAAACACCTAACCCCGAATGGAGGGCGTAAATCCATTCAACATAAGATTTCTGGACGGTCTTATGTATTGTATGCTCATATGCTTGTGCATTCATATGGTTGTTAATAACTTGTCTGTTATGTACTGTTGTTGAGTATTACATATTTGGAAATGAATCTTACTAAGCCTGTTAGCTTACACCCCGATAGTTTTGTTGTGGCGTTCCTATTTTTGGTCGTTTCGAGAGAACGCTTTTCACAGGGTTATCGTTTGGATGAAGGAGCTTTTGAAGAAGTCGGGACCTAGCTAGAGGCGTGGACTTCTAGAAAAATCTCTTTAACACAAACCCTGATGTTTGTAATATGGTTTTACACTGGATATACTTCTATTTATTATTTTGGCAGGGGTGTGCCCCTTTGACTTTTGTAAAGATTTAATTTATTTACCTTGTTGTGATTTCTATTCTCAATGTTATTGTATGCCTTGTTAAGACTATTCGATTCAAAGTGTGACTCTAAAAGTCGTGCAAGTACACCTTACACCCGGTATGTAAACTTATGGGATGACTAAGGTTGTCACACTTAAGTTTAAATATTGAGTGTGGTGGATTTTCGCATTTTGGGTACCCTTTGGGACGTGACAGCTCTGATACCAACTTAAACTATCACGCCCCATAGGGTATCATAAACGTAACAGTCCGCTATATATCACATAAGACTCACGAATTATTGCCTTAGTCCTTCGAGAGTCTTGTATAGACGTAAGGTGTCTCTTTACGACAATAGAATACTTGAACCGATGGAGAGATAAAAGAGTTTAATTTGGCATTCAATAGCATTAGAAAATAAACCAAAACACGTGTGTAATTAGTTACAAAATCTAAGGGGCATTCCTCTGCAAAAGAATATCATTTAGAGGTTTTTTACAGTCATCTAGAGTCTCTTGGTTTCCTACGGAAGTCTAAACAAACTTGAATACAACTTTTAGAGAAAACGCCTAGCTCCTGTACCTGATCTGTAAGTTGCCTCTGTCTAAGCCATATGAACCGGTGCTGCAGTAAATAAAAACTGTAAGGACGTAAGCTATACTAGCTTAGTAAGTGAGAACTTCCAAAATCACATTCATAACACATCATACACGTAAGTGATTAACCGAAAAAGTAATGTAAATCCCCAAATTTTTGGATCCAAATTTAAAAGCTTAAACCCTAATCGGAAGTCGACCGGATTCTTAAGCCAACAAAAACCCTAGTTTATCGTAACCGCTTAAGTCCGGCATTGCCGTTTCTTCAAGCCCTAGAAAACGAAGTTGGAAAAGTTAGCTATTATAGTTCATAATAGCTATAGGTTATATAAAAATATCAGATTGAAGGAATTCGAGTGTCCTTTGAACCCGATTAGACAGTTCTTGAAAAACATGTCCGGAAGCCCGGAATAGGAAAAATATTCCGAATATACCGTTAGACTCGTAAAAATATGAGATTTTCAAAAATATCAATTTCGTAATTTTTCGGTAGCAAAAAATATCAGATATCGCTTTTATACGCGTATTTTCTTACTATCGGCATTAAATTGTCATGTCTACTTTTATACTACACTATTTTCTACTATTCTACACTATTCATCTATCTCTACTTTTCTTACAACCTACTCTTACAAACCATACACTTATTTCTTACACATTTTCATTTCAAATACAACTTCGCATATTTCATTTCTTACTTTTAATTAACAAAATAACAAAAAAATAAAATTTTCCCCTTCCCCATGCAAGGAGTAGCACCAGCCCCCTCTCCCATCTCTTCCAATTTGTTTTATTTTTACTTATTTAATTAACACAAATTATCTCCCACATTTTCCTATAAATACCCCCTCATACCTTCACTTCTTTCACATCACTTCTTCTCTAAAGTTACTATACCAAAATCTCTCTCAAACTCTCTCAAAAATCCTCTCCAAGAAGTCTTACAAGAAAGCTCTCTTTAGTTTCTTGTTTAGGTAAACTTTCTTCAAGAAAATCCTCCAAGCTTTCTTTATGTTCATCTACTTATTATGAACTTAGTGTGCGTTTTCTAGAACCATGAAGGTTAAGAAAGCAACAATAGGTTCATACTTTGTTTTTGTTCATAATCACAAATTCCTTTATGTTCCTTTATGTTTCTTTTATGTTTATTACTATCTAATATATCTATATAGCTATATATACTATTTAGAGCATATAAGTTTATTGTCTTGCAATTTATTTACTTCATTGCAATTTATTTAATTTCAAGTTATTTTTAAGACTAGTCATTCTAGTCTTAGACTTGTCCTCATCAAGTTAAAACAATTCCTTTCCTTTTCTTTTCTTAGTCCCGGGGTACCTTGATGAAGCTAAGGTCCCAATACTTGATTTACTTTCTTATCTTTCACGATATTATGTTCCTTTATTTCTATAGTTTATGATTCATATTCATGCATGAACATAATGTTTTTGTCTCAAACCAAAAATAAATGATGACGTGTCTTCTAAAACTAAAGGTTCTTTCTTAAGTAAATATGGAAAATGGATTTCTTAAAAAAACCCATGAACATGCATGGGAATGATTTTTCTTACATAAACAAAAGGTTTTATGAAAACTTATCTTTCATCAAGAAGTAGAAATTCTTTTGGAATCATTATAAGAAATAAAAATATCATTTTACTACTTTTTGAATCCAAGTTTAGAAAATAAAACCACACTTTAGGAAATTAAAGTAATTACAAGAGATTAAATTTAGAAAAAGAATATTCGTCTCCAATAACTCAAGATCTTTAAAAAATAAAATGAATATTTCAATAGAATCTCAAGTTCCAAGTCTTTTAAAACCTTACTTTTTATAAGTTGAGACAACTTCATTTACTTCATCCATTTGTATGAGTCATTACATATATGTATATATCTTTCAACAAGTTTACAAAATACTTGAAATATTTATCTTTTCATTTGAGCTTTGCTTACAATAAGGAAAACAAGTTTTTGTAAATTCGTGGCAAATCTGGTCGCCGTCTTTTCGGAATCCAAACGACCTAGTTTTATGAAAATAAGCTTAGAGATGCGTAGATCCTTTTGAGTAAGTAGAAAACGGTATATTATACACGAAATTCCGAGTTAAAATGAGCAAGTTATGGTCATTTTAAGTTGGAATTTCCCTCTATAAGATTTTTACAGCAATTTTTTGTTACAAAAGATTAGAATTTTCAAGAATAGAAGTTTTATGAAAGACTCATTTTGGGTATTTCATCTTGTTTAGGTGACGAGGGACCCAAGATCATCTATCCAGAGGATTATTTCGATTAGACCTACCGATTATGGAGTGAGTTAATTCTTTCCTAAGTTACATTTCCTTATTTGTGCTTGTAACTAGTAGTACTCGAAATTTAGGAAAAGATGAATGAACCAATGTTATGAAACAATTGTTGAATGAAAATTAAATATATCAAAAGACGATATGTTAAATAAAGGTGTGACTCTTGTATTGATATGATGAAATTATGGTTGATCACTCTTCTCATGAATTCAACTTATATGATTAAATGTTTAATTGAAATTTATTCATGCATATCATACTTGTGAGTCACATTTATTTCACTACTATTCTTCGTGTGGGGAAATGAGGAAGTAGTAGTGGTGGCTAGTAGGAGCCAGTAAGTCTACATGGGCTAGTAGGAGCCAGAAAGTTTACAAGGCAAGCAGGAGCCGGCAAATATGCAATTATTGATGGTCGTATGGGCCTGTAACCACCCAACCCTTGTCATGGAGGGCGTTAAATCCATGCTACACTTGATTTCCGGTTAAGCTTGTGTATTTGGTTGATCATGTGATTGTTGCATTTCATATGCTTGAATTAAATGACTTGGTTATCGTATGGAAATGTTATATAGTTAGGAATTATCTCACTAAGCTAGATTTGCTTATACCCTTATAGTTTTCTATTATAGTATGATTATCTATGGTTGGCCCCGAGAAGCCCAGTGTGCCAGGTATGAGCTTACGCTACTAGGAGTTTTTGGAGGAAGTTTATGTATTTTGAGTTTTGAACATAGACTTATAGGAAAATTCTCTATAGTAGACTTATATGGTAGTTACGTTTATTTTGTTATTAGTATAGTTGATCAAAGACTTTAAGGTGGGGGAATGCCCCTAAGATGATGTACGAACTTATTATGGAATGAAGATCTTATGTTTATATATTTAAGTTTATGCTTGCTTTTGCTATCTATTTAAACGTAATACCCTTGTGAATCTCCTACTATCTTGGAAGCATGCCTTGCATATGATATCATTCATTAGCTTTAATATTATATACGGCGAACTGCCAAGTTTAGGATACCCTCTGGGGCGTAACAAGTGATATGCATCAAACATATGGATTCAACAAACATATGGCTAACCGAAAATCATATGTGAATGGACTTTCCCCCTCCATCCCGGGTTAGCAGATTAATGAATACTGCAGTACTACTCAAATATGCCGTTTAGGATCATGGTCAACCAACTTATAAATTTGTTTGTGGATTACGATTAACCAACTCATTAATTCATTTATGGATTACGATTAATCAACTTTTACACCGTTTAGGATCACGGACAACCAACCAATACTAATGCTCCATCCTCATTTATGATATGAATGATTCCATATTTATTTTCAATTCCGAATAGTTAATTATACCAATTCTTTAAGTGATCAATCAATAATCGCAGACAGTCAATCCCAATTCATCTGTACAAGCAATAGTTAGTCACCCAACTTCGATATTCTTATATTCCATCTCTCATATCAACAACAACCATACAAAATTCCCATTCATCCCCATCATGCACATCATTTAATCTTTACCAAATATCTAGTGCAACTATCATTACAACCACATACAATAAATGGAATCAGAAGTAATACTCACTCGACCATGGATCACCAGTCTTTTAGTAAAAATAATCCGGTGGTAGAGAATCGTTGGTTTCGGGGTCACCTAAAAAGAAAGAAATACCCTAATAAGTATTTCTTCACTTAACTAATCTAAACTATAAATCAAAACTTAGAAAATTCATAATTCTTGTCATTTGTGAAAGTCCCGACTTAAAACGGCCATAACTTAGTCATTTTAACTTGGAATTTTGCAAATTATATATCGTTTTCTATCTACTTCGAAAGATCTATCTAATTCTAGTATTATTTTCAAGTTTTGAAAATGTTTGGGTCACAAAACAGTAGGATCATTTCTAATCAGTAGCAAAAATCCACTTAAAAAATAGTTTTGTGAATGTTTGTAATATCTCTACTTTATAGATCAATTATATATGCAATATTGATGATTTCCTATCATGAATGGCATGTTATGAGTTTAAAGTATGCATGATCTACGGATTGTCATTCATTAGCTTTAATATTATATGCGGCGGACTGCCACGTTTAGGATACCCTCTGGGGCATAACAGTTTAAGTTGGTATCAAAGCGCAAGTTTTAGACATAAGATAGTAGAAATAGACCTTAAGATAGATAGTAACAAGATAGAAACTCTAGCTTAAGATCTGATCCCTTTTTGTTTTACTTGATAGTTGACTTTCCCTGAGGTCAAAGAAAAATCCCGACAATTCCTTAAAGACCATGACTGTTATAGATGAACCAACGATCCAAGATCGCGAGCCAAGTCAACATGAAGATCAAGTGGCTACGGTTGAAGTTCAAAGAAATTCAAGTCCAATTAACTTACCTCAAGGACCGATCACGAGATCTCGAGCTAAGAAGATTCAACAAGCTTTCAATCAACACTTCCAAAGTTTAATGACGTATACTAGTGATGGATTACATGGGTATCAAAGCTTTGGAACAAGTGGAAATCAAGTGCGGGTCAATATATTTCAAGTGCAAGTGAAAATACATAAAGATCCTTCAATGTTGGGTTTTCTTTTAATATAATAAGGCCTCCAGCCTTTGAAGCTTATGGGCCGGCCTTTCATAGATGAATTCTCTTATTTTATTTATTTTAATAGTTTTGGTAGGGTTTCTTTATGCCTATTTGCATGGACTATAAATAGTCTTGTTGGGATGTATTGAAACAAGTTTTGACATATTTGAATACCGAAAAGCTATTTGCTTGTTCTTTGTGTTCTTGAGAAGAATACATGTTTTTAGGAACATTCAAGGAAGTTTGATCATCTTCTTTGTGGAGTGTTTCGGGTTAGGGCATCATTGTTCTAACTATTTAGATCACCAAGAAAACTAAGACAAACCTATATCTAATCCTTCTTAGGGTTTGATTCCAATAGAATTCGTGGGTTTTCGTATTACTGTGTTGGGGGTCCATAATAATCAAAAGGGTTCTCAAGCGTGATTGCGAGGGTTCTCGTATCATTTGGTATCAGAGCTTTGGCTCTAGATCAGGTTATATCCTTCTTTTTATCTATCTTTTGTTTTCTTTGAATTCAAATTCAAAAAAAAAAAAAAATCAATCAAAAAGATTACATCTTTATTTCTTTTAGATCATAAAGCTCACATCTTGATTCTTGTGAGAACAAAAAGTTTGCACCTTTATTCATATTACATCATAAAAATTTGTTCTTTGATCTGATCATAAAGCTCACATCTTGATTCTTGTGAGAACAAAAAGTTTGCACCTTTATTCATATTACATCATAAAAATTTGTTCTTTGATCTCTTTTTGGGTGTGATCTATTCAGATCTATAGGGAAACACAAGTTAGGGTTTTCAAATCTTCAAGTCTTGTGATTTGAGTTGAAAAAAAAAAAATCAGTATTAAGTTTCTATTATTCTTCCATTAGAATTTGTGTTCTTTGTTAGATTGAGTTGTCTTTCAAATTATAGTGTGATCATCAAAATTGTTTGTTTTGATCAAGGGATATTGGGAAAATCACCATTCAGACCATTCGAAAACACCTTTCGTTTTGAGCTTCTTGAAATTGTTCTATAGAGTGTGATTCAATTACGAACATATAAGAGCGGGCTTGAGAGTTGTGAGGAAATACCTTGTGTGGCATCTTGATTCGAGAAACACGAGTGAACACCCCCATCTTGTGAGTGATAAACACGAAAGGGAGCGCTTGTGAGGAAATTGAACTTTATTATTGCTAACGATTATTTGTTTTGCAGGAAAAGATGTCGGGTAAGGGTGTGATTGAAGGTAGGGACGGAGGTAGTAAAGAAGGGGCTTTGATGCAAGACGCTAGAGCATCTGAGTATAAGCGTCTAATCGAGATGATGATGGATATGAAGGAGTCTCTAGAAAATATGAATTTGAGACTACAAGCTGTTGAGAAGGAGGCGAGTCCTATGGGAGTAAATAGAGGAGTTAGTTCTACCACACCCCAGGTTGATGATGTGGGGGATGTTAATGAGTATCGGGAGGAGGAGTATGATGATAGTCCACCTATGATATTCAATAGGAGAGGTAGAGGTGGTAGAGGCGGTAGGGGTATAGGAAGAGGAAGAATGCAGGAAAATTATCCCGTTGCTAGGAATAGATGGAATGATGATTATGTAGATCGAGATTTGGGGAGTATCAAGTTGAAAATTCCTATCTTTCAGGGTAAGTCTGATCCTGAAGCTTATTTGCAATGGGAAAAGCGAGTTGAGTTGATTTTTGATTGTCACCAATTTAGTGAGGAGAAAAAGGTGAAATTGGCTGTTACCCAATTTCAAGATTATGCTATATCTTGGTGGGATCAGTTGGTAACAAGTAGGAGGAGGAATATGGAGTACCCTATTGATACTTGGCAGGAGCTTAGGGCTGTGATGAGGAAGCGTTTCGTTCCCAAGTACTTTCCAAGGGAATTGATTCAGCGGCTTCAAGTGTTGGGACAAGGTAGCAGGAGTGTAGAGGACTACTATAACATAAATTCAATAATCATTTTAGCAAAATCAAGACTTCATCACTTCCCACAAAGAAACGTTTAGCTACTCATGGATGTTGATTCAAAAATCAAATAAGAATATGTAATTGATAACATGATGAACAAATAATTTAGATAAATGAATTGTGTAAGCCCCGGAAAATTTCAATAAATAATTTCAAGATGAACTTCAAAAATAAACCCAAAAAATCACTCCAAATTAAAATCGAATTTCAACTAGTCCAAAAATATGAGCGAATCCAGAAATTTCCAAAGCTTGAGAAAAATAAGAATCCTTAAAAATAAAATAAGAACTCAACATACTTCAATTCCAAAACCATTAGTATGACAAACTCTATACGTAACGACTTATAAAAATGGGTAATATAGAACCCCAAAATCAAATTATTAAAAAGTAAATAACGATTAACTTTCGGAAATGAAACCAATTCAAGAATTCCGAAAACGTTAAAAGATATTAAATACTTATAAAAATAAAATGTAAAATAAATTTCTCAAATTAAATATGTTGTATAAACATAAAATATCAGTTTCCAAAGTGGCAAAGACTAAACCGGAAAAATCACCCGGAAACCCTAACGAATACAATAGCTTAAGTCCGGCAATCTAGCGCCCCTAGCCCTAGAGGCCGAGATGTAGTTTAAATATGTAGAATAGCTCATAGTAATATGAGTTTGTTTAAAAATATCAGATTGGTAAATTTTTGACCTATTTCGAACCCGTTCGGATAGACTTCGAAAAGCGTATCCCGGGGCTCGAGACATCAAAAATATACCAATAGTACCGTTAGACTCGTAATTTCATAAGATTTCCAAATATATCAGTTATATAATTTTTGGGTTATAAAAGTTACAGTTATAACCTTTTTATCGTATTTCCATTATTACCGTAATTGATTAGTCTTTTGCACTATTCATTTTTATTTCATTACAAATTTTATTATTCTTATAAAGTCCTATATGTTTAGATAAATATTTATATGTTAGAAAAATTTTGTTTTTCAAAATTTAGTTCGTTTCGGTCTTTAGGGATCAGATTCTGTTTAAGACCCGATACTAAAAATAAAATAAATTAATTTAATAATTGAAAAATATTTTAAAAATTTTTATTTTCATAAAATAATTTTTTTAGAATTTTTCGGGTTATAAAAATATCATTTATAGCCCATATTCGCGTATTTTGATCATACGGTAACATATTTGTTAAATTACTAAAATAATTCAAATAATTATTTAAATTTAAATATGAAAATCTGCTACAAATATTTGGAATAAATTTTCTAATTTTATTTTATTTTATTTATAAAGTACTTTACAACCCATACCTTCAAGTACACCTTACACATATCACTTCCTTTTCACTTCAATCTTTCTACACATTATCCCACAATTGATGGCAATTTTTGACTCTTTCATGGCTGCCATTGTCCTTTATTTACTCCTATTTTGACTAAAATTAATTATATTTCAATCCTTCTTCAAAAAGTTACACATATCATTAATTACATTACAATTTCAAGTCAAAATTCAACAAAATTTCCTCTCTCCCTCTCTCCTCAAATTCACGCCAGCCACCCCCCCCCCCCCCCCCCCCCCCCCCTCTATTTCTCCATGATGTTTTATTTTTTTTCTCTTCAATTAATTAAAACACATTTAATACACTCATTTTCTCTCTCTCCTTCATTTACTCCTTCTTTCCTTTTTCATTCCTTAGCTTTTTCTCTCTCTTTTTCCTCTCTTTTCCTCTCCATTTTTGCTCTTGTTCTTAGAAGAACCAAGCTGCCCCCATTCCATTCTTGAGCCTCCACACATATTTCTTGAAGATTTTTAAGTAAATCTTCCTCTCAAAGCTTCCATAGGTGATATAGGTAAAGTATAATGAAAGTTTCATGCATCAAATGACCTTCCATAAGCTTAAAAGCTTAGGATGATGATGCCAAAAATGAAACACTCCTTTTCTCCACTTTTATTATCTTGTATTTCAATTATTTTCTTGTTTAAAGTTGATATATTTTGTAGATCTAAATTTTTGTAGCTTTGATTTTGTTTATGCCATAGATCTTGTTATTTAAGTTGTTATATTTGTTATTTCTTATGATTTATGCATAGATCTATCATCCACATATTCATCTTAGTGATTCATCCATTTAAAACTAGTTTAAAAACTAGATCTAGTGTTTTGAGTTCATAAATGCATTAGACCTTTGTTTATGTTCATGAACAACTTGCTATAATATGATGATGGTAGGAAAGTTATAGGAAACTCAAGATCTATTTTATTTTCAAGCAAAATGATTTTTGAAAATTCGGATGAAAATGGGACCATATTTAGAAAAGTGATTTTTCAACTTCAAAATGTGTATTTTTCATTTAAAATGAAGGGCTTAGGGTATAGACAACATAAATGAATGATTTTGAAAAGTAAAGTTTAGATCTATGAGTTTATAGTTCATTACCATGGGTTTCTTTTAGATGTATGTTCATATTATGTGTAGATCTTAGATTTGAACTTGAACAAAATTTGTGAAATTCGCATTTTGGCAAGACCCCCATTTAAAAACCACTTTCCAAGTGTCAAAGTGTAATTTTTATTTAAGAAATGAAAGGCTCTTAGGATAGGATATGTAAGGAATAGATTTTCATAAGTTTAGATAGATTTTATCAAAAGATATGTCCAAAAATGAATTTTGTAAATTCGGATCCCAATCAAAACCAATTTTTAAAACCCATTTATCAACTCCAAAACTCATGTTTTATGTGAAAAATGAAGTATATAGGTAATAGATATCATTAAGCAATGATTTCTACAAGTTAAAATGAGTTTAGGCATGAGTAATGTGTAAAACAAGTAATGGAATTAAAATGGAAAAATTTGAGTTAGTGATCAAATTGTCAAATTCGTAATTTAAGATGATGCATATGTAATCACTTAGTATTTGAGCTCAAATTGCAAGTTTTATGTGTTAAATGAAGTCCTTAGACAATAGATGTAGTAAAGTCTTAAATTTTAATGCATTAAACAAGTTTTTCCCAAATGAATCATTCAAAAAGTGGATTTTCTAAAATTCGGATTTTTGAGTAAATCATATTGGAAAACATATTTGCAAAGTGTAAAATGCAAATTTTTGTGTAAGAATGAGTTCCTTAATGGTTATGTATGATTGAGCCTTAATTTTCTAAATATCAAATGATTTTTACTTGAAGGTATCACTCAAAAACCAATTTTTGTAAAATTCGGATTTTGGAATCAACCCCACTTGAAAACATGTTTACAAAGTGTAAAATGGAAATTTTTATGTAGAAATAAAGGTCATAAGTAATATTATGATGAAGACTCAATTTTAACAAAAATAATTATATTTTCTTAAGTAATAAATCCAAAACAAATGGAAATGCTCAAAGTTAGAAAACTAGACTTTTCATAAATAGTTGTTATTATGGTCTTGCAAAATAAAAAGTTATAAAGTTTCCTTGTTGCAAAAATCATTAAGATCATGCATGCATTAAGCTCATCTCATGTCATTCATGTTAGGAAATCATTCATATTGCATGTATAATTGAATTGACAAGTAGAAACATTTCAAGCATTTACAAAACTATTTTTCGGAAATTGAAATTGTTGCTGTCCTAATCTGATCCGAACTTTTCGAAGCTTCAAGGTTTTCAAAACTTGAAAATAATATTAGAATTAGATAGATCTTTCGAAGTAGATAGAAATCGATATATAATTTGCGAGATTCCGAGTTAAAATGACCAAGTTATGGCCGTTTTAAGTTGGAATTCCCGCTTAGGACGCGAATTGCGAATTTGATAGTTTGAATGAGATAGTTTGATTAGTTAAGTGATGAAATACTTATTAGAGTATTTCTTCCTTTTTAGGAGATCCCGAGATCGACGATTCCCTGCCACCGAATTATTATTACTAGAAGACCGGTGATCCAATGGCCGAGTGAGTCTTCTCCTTATTTTGTTACCTTGTTTGTGCTTGTAGTTAGTCGCATTAGAATTATAGAACAAGATAAAAATCGATATGAATGGGGATGGGATATATGTTGAGACTGTGATGAATGTATGCCAAAGAATACTAAAGCATATCGAAACCACGATTTGATTGGATAACTGCACCGTTCATATTATTTCTGTTATGTGTATGATATTGGCTGGTCACTCTAAAGAATGTATAAATATTTTGACCTAAGCAAAAAGTAAATTGATCATGCATCGCATCGGACATATTGCATTTGGTAGCGTGCTACTCCTACGCAGGTCGATCGGTATGGTCCGAGGACTCGTTTGGATAATGAGACCCGGGATCAGAGCTCATTCATAGGAAACTAAGGCGCATCGGGGATGCATTCCATGTGTGAGCCTAGCCGAGGCGAGTGCTATGAGCCGAGGGCTTGGGGACTAGCAGCAGTCGTGTAGACTTCAATACCATCCCTAACCCAAGATACGGAGGGCGTAAATCCGTTCTGTGTGTGGGTTCCGGATACCCATACATAATTGCTTGCTCACATGTTTGTTCATGCATAGCATATGATTGATTAATAACTTGTTTGTTATGGTACGGAATTAAGGGAATTCTCACTAAGCTAGTGTAGCTTATACCCGAATAGTTGTTTAAATGAGCAGGTTATTCCAAGAATGCTAAGTGGGGACCGAGATGGTTGAAGCCGAGAATGACTTCGGGATTCCGGCAAGATATAAGAATGCTTGAAGTTTTTGGCTAAGTTTTATGATTTGTCTTGTAATAGTTTATGTAGGGAAGTCTGTGGATGAATGTAATTGAAGTTGAATGATTTGTATTTTGAAGTATAGTGGTTTGTATCGAAAGTATAGTGGATTTTATTTCCTTTACATTGTTACTCAATTATATCAACATAAAATGTATCATTCCGATGTGTCTCCTTTATGTGTTAGATGCCTTGTAAATAGTATGGAAGCCTTCACGTGACTGAGGTGGTCATTCTTAGGCTTTAATATTGTGTACGGTGGACTGCCACATTTATGATACCCTTCGGGGCGTGACAAATTACATAAGAAAGAGAATAGATATCATCAATTCAAGTATCACAATCTTCAATTACAATTCTTGAAATCAACAAATTTCTCTCACAAATCTTTATGAAATGCTAGATTAATTCTATATGAAGTGTACTATTTTTGCTACTGCTTGTTGATGAATGTTGGAGGGGAGAGAACCCCTATTTATAGGAAAAATTTCGTGCAAGGCAATAAATGAAATTTGCTGTTTCACTTTGTACGCCGGCAGTTATGGATCCTACGCCAGCGGCTTACAAACGGTGTATCTTCAATTTCTTCTTTGCATAGGCAATGCACTGGCAGCTTTCAACTTCGGTCACGCAGGTAGGCCGCTTCTACGCCGGCGGCTTAGATGTAGATCTAGCCGGGTATGTGATGAGAAATGAAAGGTTGTGCCCATTTATAACAAAAACTGCCCCAAAGCCGGCGGCTTTGATACCGGCCTAGATACTCCAACAGATTTGTCTCTTCAATTTCCTTCAAGCAAGTGTTGTATTCATGTCGCTTCTGATTCTTGATCTACATAGCCTCAACGCCGGCGGCTTAGAAGCCGGCTTAGATTGTAACTCCTTCAAAGCTGGTGACCTTTCAACTCTGAGCTGCCGGCCTTCTTTGTACGCTGACCTATTCAACTTCTACGCCGGCAGCTTTGAGGTGGCGTAAAGTTGGTTGATTCAAAGGTTGGCAAAGCTGGCAGTGTAAGTAGCGGCCTTGAGGGTAAGTCGTCTGAACGCCGGCAGCTTTGAATGTTGAAATGCCGGCGTATACTTCAACTTTTCCAATTTCCACTTCAAAGTTTCTTGTTTTGATTTCTTAATCCATATTAGTCCTAAAACATGAATTTTAATAAAAACAAATATCCATTCTAGCTCTTATGAACATCAACAAGTTGTATAAAATATGATCTTATCAGAAGGCTCTCCACCGAGCTAGCGATCCTTAAGCTTGAAAAGAAGGAAGGCTCTCCATCGAGCTAGCGATCCTTAAGCTTGAAATGAAGGAAGGTGCTCCATCGAGCTAGCGATCCTTAAGCTTGAAAAGAAGGAAGGGACTCCACCGATCTAGCGATCCTTAAGCTTGAAAAGAAGGAAGGGACTCCACCGATCTAGTGATCCTTAAGCTTGAAAAGACTCTTGAAACGTTTCGCATGTTCTACGAAGATACTTCATGTTCTAAAATGCCTCTCCGACTGGGTCTCATGTTCTGATCCCTAAGTAGCAAATCTCATGTCTTGAGCTCTTGATTTTGTCATGCTTTGAGTGACTTCTAGAGCTAATTTCTTGAAAAACTTAATCCTGGCAATATATTTATTCAAGCTCTTTCTTTTTTAAAAAAAATACCATATTCTTATAGAAGCTTTTAAACTAATCAGAACACCTGGTGAAGTCTGCTCATCACTTGGTTACTCCATCAGGCTAAAACATATTCACATGGCTATTCTTTGAATTGCGTAATCCATGTTTCTCTGATGATAAATGGACAACAACCCCTACAACCCCTCCCCCCCCCCCCCCCCCCCCCCCCCCCCCCCCCCCCCCCCCCCCCCGCTCTCTTTTTTTTTTTTTTAGTCTTGATCACGAGATGATACAAGAGATGATTCTTAAAGTTTTCCTTATATTGCAGCTTGAAATTATTGACTTCCTATATTATTCCCTGAAATAGGCATTTCTTTAAGAAAAGATCATATCACAAAGTATTAACATGTTTTTATAACTTTATCAATTGCTCAAACTTCTCTCTCACAATACACTCATGTTTTAAGTGTTTAGAAGATATAAGGATGAAAGAGAACTTATCAATTAAGGTGAATGGTCAATGACCAATCTGATGATTAGGGACCGCCATAGATATCTTTTTGTTGATAGAAAACAAAAATTAGATCACACATAAATAAAGTAGTCAATAAATTTTCTAAACTTGATATAATTCTCATTAATTTCTCAAGAGTAGTACAACTTGACTGCATCAGAATTTATAGGGTCTTTCAAATCTAGACCATCCATTCTAGTCAAAATTAATGCATCAATAGGCAACACTCTCTTCACTACATATGGTCCTTCATAATTAGGAGTAAATTTTCCTCTAGGATTTTGAACATTCGGGAGCACTTTTCTCAAAACTAAGTATCCTTCTTTGAAATTTCTCAGGTGAACTTTCTTATTAAATGCTCGAGCCATTCTTTGCTGGTAAAGCTGGCCATGATATAAAGCAGTCATCCTCCTTTCATCAATGAGATTCAACTGATCAATCCTGTTTCTTACCCATTTAGCTTAATCCAATTCTGTTTCTGCTAATATTTTGAATGATGGAATTTCAACTTCAACTGGCAAAACTGCTTCTATGCCATAGACTAATGAATAGGGGGTTGCTCCTGTTGATACTCTGATGGATGTTCGGTAGGCCATGAGTGCAAAGGGTAGCATCTCATGCCAGTCTTTGTAAGTGACAACCATTTTCTCTATTATTTTCCTGATGTTCTTGTTGGCCGATTCAACTGTCCCATTCATCTGAGGTGGATATGGGGTAGAGTTTCAATGTTTGATTCCAAAGTTTTAGCACAATTAAGACATTAATTTTTTGTTCAAATTGGTACCGTTGTATGTAATGACTGTATCAGGGACTGCATATCTGGCTACGATATCTCTCTTGATGAATTTGACAACTACTCCTTTGGTAACATTAGCATATGTGAATGCTTCAACCCACTTGGTAAAGTAGTCGATCGCTACTGATATAAATCGGTGACCATTTGAGGCTTTTGGCAAAATTGGCCCTATCATATCCATACCCCACATCGAAAAGGGCCAAGGTGAAGACAACAATTGCAATTCTTTGGAAGGAGCATTTATCTTATTGGAATATAATTAGAAAACGATAATTTAAGGATGAACCATTAGGATTATAAATATACAATAGAAACAAAAATAGATCCATAACTAATAATCTAAACTTCAATTGAAGGTTTGGATTACCCTATTGCTCTAGTTATAGAAATCTGAAGCTCTTAGAGACTAAAATCAAAATTAGCCTATTAAGCTTAGAAAGCTCTAATCGCGTGAGATAAAATCCTAAAAATAATTAATCATGTAAACTTTAAACTCAAGTTTAAACTCAAAGATAATTTAGAGAATTTGTAGAAGCATACAAGAAATTTTCAAAAATAGAACTCCTAAATAACTTATATAAATATACCCGTTTATCCTAATAAACTATCCCAAAAATAAGATAATTAATTAACTAAAAAATATTATATTAATTATTGTTCATATTTGGTGCAAATGGAAGGGGATATCCGACCGAAATTTCCTCAAAATTTTCCAACTAAAATGATGCAACAAAAGGGTCAAATTGATCAATAAAAGTCAAAGAAAATTTTGATAAGCCAATCAAAACACCCTAAATAAGTAGCTCATTTAATGCTAAGGGAAATCATGCAAGACAAGTGATATTCGATGGAAATCTGTCTTCTACTTAGTCGAAATTATTGTTGATTTTTGCCTATAAAACACCTTTATTTATCAGTTAAAAGAAAAACAATTAAAGCTTATATTAATAGCCAAAACAACAGCATACAACACAGCTCAAAAACAAAAACACAAACACACCAAGTCAGTTCCACCAAACAAGTTTCCATTAAACACAATACAAGCATAGGAAGGGAGCAAGTAAAGGTAAGAAAAACAATTTGTTTAAGTTAGTTTTGTCATGCCCCAAAGGGTACCCAAAACACAACAGTCCACCACACTCGATATTTAAACTTAAGTATGATAACCTTAGTCATCCCATAAGTTTGCATATCGGGTGAAAGGTGTACTTGCACAACTTTTAGGATCACACTTTGAATCGAATAGTCTAAAGAAGGCATACATTAGCATTAAGAATAGAAATCACAACGAGATAAATAAATTAAGTCTTTACAAAAGTCAAGGGGGCATACCCCCATCAAAATAATAATGGAAGTCTATCCGGTCTAAACCATATTACAATCATTAGGGTTTATGTTAAAGAGATTTTTTTTTTCTAGAAGTCCACGCCTCTAGCCACGTCCCGACTTCTTCAAAAGCTCCTTCATCTAAAAGATAACCCTGTGAAATGTGTTCTCTCGGAACAACCAAAAATAGGAACACCACAACAAAACTATCGGGATGTAAGCTACAGGCTTAATGAGATTCAATTCCAAATATTCAATACTCAACAATAGTATATATCAAACAAGTCATTAGCAATCATATGAATGCACAAGCATATGAGCATACAATACATAAGACCATCCGGAAATCTTATGTTGAATGGATTTACGCCCTCCATTCGGGGTTAGGTGTTTCAGGCATATACGACCATCATTCAATTACTTCTCACTTCTTATTATGGTTGATACAGGTGCCCACCCACTACGTTTAAATTTTTACTGTGGTTTATACAGGTACCCACCCACGCACTTTTAAATTCTGGCCTATCCGCCAACAACAGAGTTTACCGGCCCCTCGTTGCCCGAATTCCTATGCCTTCTTCCCAAAAAGGTATAATAACTCATGCCATGTGACTCACTATGTGATATGCATGTACAATTTATTCATATAATCGTGGCACTTAATTAGGGAGATTAAGTGCGATCATAAAGAATTTCAGACAATCCAAGTCTAATACTAGCTCATACAATGATTTATCAACAAGTCTTGTCTCGCTATACTTATCATTCATTCAACCAAGGTTATGTCACAATCATCGTAATTTTATCTTTTCCTAATTCTAATGCCACTACGATTACAAGTACATACATGAGTACAACTATTTAAGAAATGAACTCACTCAGCCATGGAGAGAAATCCACTAGTCGTAGTAGTCCTCGGGGAGTGGAAATCCATCCTCCAATTCACCTAAGTACAAGGAATACCCGAAATCAGTATTTCTTATAAGGTTCTAATAACTTAACAATTCTAGCAACTAAGTTCGTCAATTTTCGCATAAGATAAAGTCCTAACTTTAAATGACCATATCTAACTCATTTTAACTCGGAATTAAGCATATAATATAACGATTTCTATCTACTTCGAAAGATCTATCTATTCCTAATATTATTTTCAATTTTTGAAAATATTTATGTCACGAAACAGAGGGATTAGTTCTAGTCGTTCGAAAACTTCAATTCCGAAAAATAGTTTTGTGGATGCTTGTGATGTTTCTAGCATATAGCTTAACTACACATACAATATCGATGATTTCCCATCATGAATGATATGATATAAACTTGATGCATGCATGCTTTTGACATTATTTACAAAAAAGACAAATTAAGAAACTTCTTTGGGAAACTCCATAACTTTATACTTCCATGAAAACTAGTTTCCTAACTTTGACTATCTCATTTGTTTTGAAGTTATTTCCTTAAGAAAATTAATTTATCCTTATCTAAATTGAGTCTTCATCATACCTAGTACCCAAGCCTTCATTTCTACATAAAAATTTGCATTTTACACTTTGCAAATATGTTTTCAAGTAGGATTTATCCAAAAATCCGAATTTCTTGAAATTAAATTTTTGAATGATTCCTTTGGGAAAAACTTGTTTAATGCATTAAAACTTAAGACTTTAAGATACCTATTACCTAAGGAATCCATTTAACATATAAACCTATATTCAAAATTACGAATTTCACATGTTAAGTACTAATTCAAAATTTTCCATCTAGATTCCACTTCTTGTTTTATACATTAATCTCATTGAAACTCATTTCAACTCATGAAAATCACTCCTTAATGATACCTATTACCTATACCTTTTATTTTTCACATAAAACATAAGTTTTAAAATTGATAAAAGGGTTTTTAAAATAGGGTCTTGAAATCATACGAATTTGACTTTGAGTATTTCAAACAAAAACTTCCTTTTTCAAGTTCGTTGCTTTATTTCGCTAAGGATCTACCAACTACCACATCTATATACTTCAAACAAAGCCTTCATGAGTATGAATGCATGAAAACATAAATCATCCATAAGATCATAAATGTCAAGCATGGCATAAGCATCTAAAAGCTAGATCTACTACTTATGATGTATGAAATGAAGTTTAAAAGCATGAACATGAAATTTTTAAGCTAGATCTCAACTTTACTACACTTCTACATGCATGATCATGAAGATATCTCAACAAAAACTTAATCAAACACAAGATCTACTCTTGTGATGGCTTGATATTCATGTAGTAGTATTTTCTTGTCCCTAGCAAATGCTCATGGGGACTTTGAGTGAAAATACTCATGAATAATCTTGCCATTACAAGTTTAAATGATAGTAAGGCTTAGGAATCATCACCTAAGGTTGGATTTAGTGAAGAAATGAAGAAGATTGAAGCTTGTGTGTGTGTGTGTGTGTGTGGTGAAGGAGAGTTCACGGTAATGGGGAGAGGAAGAGGGAGAGTTTGAGAGCTTTGAAACAAAATGAAATAAAATGAAGGAGAGAGAAAATAAAAGGTTATTTATATTAAATGAAATAAGGGTTTGTTTGTATTATAAAAAGAGATAAATTAAAACAAATTGGGGGGAAAATTGAGGGGGTTTGCACCGGCCACTAGGTGTGTGCGAGAGAGAGAGTTTTGATTTTTTTTTTTTGAAATTGTAATTTATGTAATAAAATGTATTAAATGTAATAATTTGTTAAGAGACAAAAATTCTTGGAAAAGAAAATATAATAGAGTGTTTGTAAGGATGTAAGACTAGGGTATGGGTGTGTGTGTAGTAGGTTGTACTTGTGAATAGTAATAAATAGTAGATAAGACATCTACTTTACCGGTAGTAAGAAAAATAAGGGGAAAAGGCTATAACTATAATTTTTATAACCTGAAAAATTATAAAACATATGTTTTTGGAATCCTTATAAAATTTCGGTTCTAACGAGTATTCCGAAATATTTTTCTGGGTTTTTAGTTCCGGGGCTCGTTTTTTCATAATGGAGCTCGGGAAAGCCCGGAATAGAAAATTTTTCGAAATCAAAATTTTGTATGGTTTGAAATATATTATAAAACAAAAATCTACATTAATTTATCTTATAGAGGTTCTTTTATATAGAAACTGAGGAAAAGCTGGAATTAGGTTTCCTAGGTTGCTTATACTAATCCTATTTAGGGTTTTGATTTTCGATTTACGGAGTTTACTCGGTTACTATGAAAACCGGGGTTTACAACCTACCCACCTTAAATAAAGTTTTGTCCTCAAAACTTGAACTGCTTACCTAATTCTTTAAACAGGTTTGGATACTTTTGCTCCATCTCATTTTCTGCTTCCTAAGTTGCTTCCTCGTATGTATGATTCCTCCAGAGGACCTTTACATACTTAATTTCCTTATTCCTTAATCTTTGTACCTTTTTATCCAAGATCTGCACCGGGTGCTCCTCATAAGTGAGGTTTTCCTTTAGTAACACTGGTTCCAATTCTATGATCTAATCCGAGTCAGCGACATGTTTGCGAAGAACCGAGACATGAAAAACATTGTGCACTCCCGAAAGATTTGGTGGCAAGGCAAGGCGATATGCCAACTCTCCCACCTGTTCCAACACTTCAAAGGGACCAATGTACCAGGGGCTCAACTTTCATTGTGAGCGAACTCGATGAATACTCTTTATAGGATTTATCTTTATATACACATGATCTCCCACTTGAAATTCAAGAATCCTTCTTTTTAAATCTGCCCAACTCTTTTGTCTATCTTGGGCTTCCTTAATCCGTTATTGGATTATCCGAACCTTGTCGGCAGCATCTTGCACTAGATCAAGTCCAAGAACCATCTTCTTCACATCATCCCAAAACAACGAGGATCTACACTTACGTCCATATAAGGCCTCATAAGGCGGCATCTTGATGGTCGAGTGATAGCTACTGTTGTAAGCGAACTCAACCAAAGGTAAGTGCGCTTCCCAACTTCCTTTGAACTCCATCACACATGCCCGAAGCATATCTTCCAAAGTTTGAATTATTCTTTCGGACTGTCCATTAGTCTGCGGATGATAAGCTATGCTAAAATGCAACTTTGTTCCCATACACTTCTGCAAGCTCACCCAGAACTTGAACACAAACCTTGGGTCTCGATTTGACACAGTCCCAGCCGGTACTTCGTGTAAGCGAACAATTTCCTTCATGTAAAGTCTCACCAATTTATCCATGGAGAAAGTCATACTTATTGGCAAGAAATGAGCAGACTTAGTTAACCGATCCACCACAACCCATATGGCATCATGCCCTGACGGCGTCCTTGGTAAACCACAAACAAAATCCATGGAAATCTGATCCCATTTCCATTCTGGTATAGGCAAAGGTTTTAATAGTCCACCTGGCCTTTGATGTTCTACCTTCACTTGTTGGCATGTTGGGCACTTGATCACAAAATCTGCCACATCCCGTTTCATTCCATTCCACCAATAATGTCCTTTAAGGTCTTGGTACATCTTGGTTCCTCCCGGGTGTATCGTATATCTAGAATTATGTGCTTCGCTCATAATTTCCTTCCTCATCTCTTCATCATCGGGCACACACAGTCGTCCTTTCATCCTTATCACGTCATCTTCATCTATGGTAAAATCAGTATACTTCCCCTCCTGAACTTCCTTCTTTATCCTTTGAATCACTTCATCATAACGTTGGGCCTCTTTAATCCTTTCTACTAAAGTTGGCTCCAACACCAAACTTGCTTAACTTCTCAAATTTTTTTATCAATTCTTTCTGGTCTGTCAAAAAAGTTGCAACTTCACCATGATTCTTACGACTTAGGGCATCGGCAACCGTGTTTACTTTTCCCGGACAATAATTAATTCCCAAATCATAATCCTTAATTAACTCTAGCCATCTTCGTTGCCTCATGTTCAATTCTTTTTTAGTGAACAAATACTTAAGAATTTTATGATCGGTGTAGATCTCACACCTTTGTCCATAAAGATAATGTCTCCATATTTTCAAAGCAAAGATAACTGCGGCTAACTCCAAGTTATGCATGGGATAATTTTGCTCATGTGGCCTTAACTGCCTTGATGCATATGCAATCACCTTCCCTTCTTGTATGAGAACGCATCCGAGACCATTTCTCGAAGCATCACTGTGTATCGTGTAGGGTTTCTTGGGGTTTGGCAAAACCAAGATCGGAGCAGAAACAAGTCGTTGTTTCAATTCTTGAAAGCTTTGATCCCGCTTTTCTGTCCAAACAAAGTTTTCATCTTTTGAGTCAACTGGTTAACGGCTTGGCTATCTTAGAAAAGTCTTGGACAAATTTCCTGTAATATCCCGCTAAACCCAAAAAGCTTCTTACTTCAGTCACGGTCTTAGGTGGCTTCCATTCCACCACAGATTTAATCTTTTCGGGGTCTACAGATATGCCTTTACCTGACACAACATGGCCCAAAAATGAGATTCCGTCTAGCCAGAAATCACACTTGGAAAACTTGGCATACAATTTATGTTCCCTTAAGGTTTGTAATGCCATGAAGGTGCTCTTCGTGTTGCCCTCGTCTTCGAGTAAATCAAAATATCATCAATAAACACAATCACACACTTATCCAACAAGGATTTATATACCCGATTCATCAAGTCCATAAAGCAGCAGGAGCATTTGTTAATCCGAAAAACATCACTAGGAACTCATAATGTCCATAAAGAGTCCGAAAAAGCAGTTTTTGGTACATCTTCGGGTCTGACTCTTAACTAGTGATACCCTGATCGTAGGTCAATCCGTGAAAACACACTTGCTCCTTGTAACTGATCAAAAAGGTCGTCAATCCTAGGAAGTGGATACTTATTCTTAATGGTAACTTTATTCAATTCTCGATAATCAACACATAACCTCATTAACCCATCCTTTTTCTTAACAAATAACACAGGTGCACCCCATGGTGACACACTTGGTCTTATGAATCCTTGGTCCAAGAGTTCTTACAATTGCATTTGTAATTCTTTTAACTCAACAGGGACCATACGGTAAGGCACTTTTGATATCGGCTCGATGTTCGGCACCAAGTCAATCTCAAAATCAATTTCTCTCTTAGGAGGCAAACCTGGTAACTTGTCCGGAAAGACATCGGAAAATTCCTTAACAACTATTATATCCTCAATCTTAGGTAATCCTTCCTCTTTTTCCATTGCATTAAAGAAACTCTCACTTTCAATCTCAACCTCTCCATCCACGATCAATTCGAATAAGCATAGGTCTGTTCCTTTTGAAGATACGGTCTCACCCGTGAACTCAACATCCAATCCATTAACATCCTTAAAATTCATTTTCTTCTTTCAACAGTCCACAACGGCTTTAACAACGGCTAGCCAACTCATTCCCAAAATCACCTCATATCTACTCAATTCCAACTCTATTAAATCACACCTCATACCATACCCATGAATCTCCATTGGACAATCCTTTAACATCTCATTTGTTGTCACAATGCTCCCGGTAAAGGTTTTAACACAAAAGCTAAAGGCAACAGTCACTATTGATAAACCAACTTGTCTAGCCAATCTGGTGGTGATAAACGAGTGTGTGGCTCCCGTGTCAAACAAGGCATAAGCAGTCGTTTTAGCTACCCATATGTGTCCTGCGTCCAACACTTACTAATCGCTAACTTCATAGCATTCCAACTTACTTTCCTAACTTCCTTAATTTAACTGAGCTCGTTTTTCTTTCATTAAACTTGAGTCTTAACAACTTAAAAACAACAGATTAACAAGAGCAAAAGTAGGAGACGTACCTGTAACAAGGTCGAAGTCCGGACTACTATCCTCTTCGAGAGCAGCCAATCCGCAATCTTCATCTCCCATCTCCTCACATACCTATCGTCCCTTGAGGTTATAGATCCTCATCCCATACATCGCTGACGCAGAGCGGCTACCATTATTTTTGCCGATTCCATTCCCGGGTCTTGCTACTGCCGATCCTCCAAAAGATCTAGCTGGAGCATCCTTCCTCTGTAGGCACTCATTGGAAAAGTAACCCTTTTGCTTGCAAACAAAACATATAGTGGTAGCCTTCCTTGGGCAATCAGTAATCTTGTGAGATGGTTCGCCACAGAAATAACACTTATCCCTCAATTGTAGGCATCTCTTGGGGTAGTGCTCCCCCTTACATTTCCAGCAACTAACACCTTAAGGGGTAGGCTGTCCCCCACTAGTATTACTCTTAAAGCCAAAAGACGGCTTAAACTTCCTTTAAGAGAATCCAGATCCTGATCCCCATAAAATTTCCTTCCGAATACCGAAGGGGTCCTTTCTGCACTCTTACCCTTTCTCTTCTTAGCACCTTCCACTATCCGAGCTCTTTCTACTAGTTCTCTGAATGATCTAATATCGAATTCCTCTAGCCTCATCCTCAACTCCTCATCCAAACCATTCAAGAAAACTTGTCTTTTTAGCTCCTCACTATACTTGTAAGAATCCAGAGCGTATTGTAGTAACCTGCTAAATTCAGTTTCATATTGCTCCACCGTTCGGCCTTTTTGAGTAATGCGCAGAAAATCCGCACCAAATTGCACCCGGAGACTACCGGGGAAGTAGTTTTCCAGAAACTCATGGCGGAACCTTTCCTAAGTAATTGGTGGCATCAGTTCTCTTTGCTTGGAGTCCTACCAAACTCGTGTGTTGAGCGGAGCATGTAAGTGTCGTAGTCAATTCTCAGGTGGTGCGGCACCTCAAATGCATTGAAAGATCGCTCTATCTAAGCTAACTAATCTTCAGCCTCATCGGTTTTCTAAAAACTCCTTCAAAGTACCTGTTACTCTTGATGAACTCAGGTGGGAGCTCTTATATGGTCTCATTGGGGGTGGAGGAGGCAAGGGCGCAGTATGAGAATGCCGCTTTCTTGTGCAAGCATCCCTACAGAAGCTTGCGGTGCCGGTGGAGGCGGAGCTGGAGCTGGTGCCTGTGCCAGTAAAGTCTGCCGAAGTGCTTCAAGCACTTGAGTCATTTGTGCCATCTGTCCAAGCATGGCTTGCAAGGCTACTTGAGTAGCCTCGGTGGGAGGGTTTGGAGGCAGGGCAGCTTGTTGCCCTTCTTCCATATTGGGTTGGTTGGAGGCACTTTCCTCCTAACGTCTCCTTCTCCTACCACGGCTATTTCAAATTTTATTATGTCTAGATAAGTAATCTTCTCAATATTTTATTAATGTTTTTAAATGAGAAAGCGGAAACAACGGAAACTGTTGTAAAAATGAAAAATAAAAGTACAAAAAGGAAATCAGGAATTTAAGTAATAAAATCTTGATATCACAAAACATAATCATAACTTTATAGAAATTTAAACAGCACATGCAAAAATCCTCACATGCAACATTAAAGTATAATCTTGTGTTTTATGCAACAACAAAACAACAAATTTAATAATAAAAACACGATTCTGAAAACAATCAAGACCACCTAAGCAATATTCTATTAGAGTCTTATTAGGTCGCCTATGGATGTTTCGCAATGCTAAGCCGATTGCTTCCAAGTGGTTACTATCCACAAGAGATAGGAAATAGGATTCTATAACTCGTACCCTGGTCATCATCCTATCTAAGTCTTTCTTTTTAATTCTATTCTATCTTTTCTTTTTATCCTTCTTTAAGGCTATTTAGTTGTAGTTATGATTATAAACTCTTAACCATGCTCTGATACCAACTTAAATGTCACGCCCCAAAGGGTACCCAAAACAACAGTCCACCACACTCGATATTTAAACTTAAGTATGACAACCTTAGTCATCCCATAAGTTTGCATATCGGGTGAAAGGTGTACTTGCACAACTTTTAGGATCACACTTTGAACGAATAGTCTAAAAAGCATACATTAGCATTAAGAATAGAAATCATAATGAGATAAATAAATTAAGTCTATACAAAAGTCAAGGGGCATACCCCCATCAAAATAATAATGGAAGTCTATCCGTCTAAACCATATTACAATCAGTAGGGTTTATGTTAAAGAGATTTTTTTTTCTAGAAGTCCACGCCTCTAGCTAGGTCCCGACTTCTTCAAAAGCTCCTTCATCCAAAAGATAACCTTGTGAAATGTGTTCTCTCGGAACAACCAAAAATAGAACACCACAACAAAACTATCGGGGTAAAGCTACAGGCTTAGTGAGATTCAATTCCAAATATTCAATACTCAACAATAGTATATATCAACAAGTCATTAGCAATCATATGAATGCACAAGCATATGAGCATACAATACATAAGACCATCCGGAAATCTTATGTTGAATGGATTTACGCCCTCCATTCGGGGTTAGGTGTTTCAGGCATATACGACCATCATTCAATTACTTCTCACTTCTTATTATGGTTGATACAGGTGCCCATCCACCACGTTTAAATTTTTACTGTGGTTTATATAGGTGCCCACCCATGCACTTTTAAATTCCGGCCCATCTGCCAACAACCGAGTTTACTGGCCCTTCGTTGCCCGAATTACTATGCCTTCTTCCCACAAAGGTATAATAACTCATGTCATGTGACTCACTACGTGATATGCATGTACAGTTTATTCATATAATCGTGGCATATTAATTAGGCAGATTAAGTGCGATCATAAAGAATTTTTGACAATCCAAGTCTAATACTAGCTCATACAATGATTTATCAACAAGTCTTGTCTCGATATACTTATCATTCATTCAACTAAGATTATGTCACAATCATCATAATTTTATCTTTTCATAATTCTAATTCCACTACGATTACAAGCACATACATGAGCACAATTATTTAAGAAATGAACTCACTCAGCCATGGAGAGAAATCCACTAGTCGTAGTAGTCCTCGGGGAGTGGAAATCCGTCCTCCAATTCACCTAAGTACAAGGAATACCTGAAATCAGTATTTCTTATAAGGTTCTAATAACTTAACAATTCTAGCTACTAAGTTCGTTAATTTCCGCATAAGATAAAGTCCTAACTTTAAATAACCATATCTAACTCATTTTAACTCGGAATTAAGCATAAAATATATCGATTTCTATATACTTCGAAAGATATATCTATTCCTAATATTATTTTCAAGTTTCCAAAATATTTAGGTCATGAAACAGAGGGATCAGTTCTGGTCGTTCGAAAACTTCAATTCCGAAAAATAGTTTTGCAGATGCTTGTGATGTTTCTAGCATATAACTTAACTACACATGCATATCGATGATTTCCTACATGAAGGATATGATATGAACTTGATGCATGCATGCTTTTAACATTATTTACAAAAAGACAAATTAAGAAACTTCTTATTTGCGAAACTCCATAACTTTATACTTCCATGAAAACTACTTTCCTAACTTTGACTATCTCATTTGTTTTGAAGTTATTTCCTTAAGAAAATCAATTTATCCTTATCTAAATTGAGTCTTCATTATACCTATACCCAAGCCTTCATTTCTACATAAAAATTTGCATTTTACACTTTGCAAATATGTTTTCAAGTAGGATTTATCCAAAAATCCGAATTTCTTAAAATTAAATTTTTGACTGATTCCTTTGGAAAAAACTTGTTTAATGCATTAAAACTTAAAACTTTAAGATGCCTATTACCTAAGGAATCCAGTTAACACATAAAAATTCGATTTTGAACTTGGATGGTAGGTGTTCTTATGACCTATATTCAAAATTACGAATTTCACATGTTGAGTACTAACTCAAAATTTTCCATCTAGATTCCACTTCTTGTTTTATACATTAATCTCATTGAAACTCATTTCAAATCATGAAAATCACTACTTAATGGTACCTATTACCTATACATTTTATTTTTCACATAAAACATAAGTTTTAAAATTGATAAAAGAGTTTTTAAAATAGGGTCTTGGAATCATACGAATTTGACTTTGAGTATTTCAAATAAAAACTTTCCTTTTTCAAGTTTATTGCTTTATTTCCCTAAGGATCTACCAACTACCACATCTATATACTTCAAACAAAGCCTTCATGAGTATGAATGCATGAAAACATAAATCATCCATAAGATCATAAATGTCAAGCATGGCATAAGCATCTAAAAGCTAGATCTACTACTTATGATGTATGAAATGAAGTTTAAAAGCATGAACATGAAATTTTTATGCTAGATCTCAACTTTACTCCACTTCTACATGCATGATCATGAAGATATCTCAACAAAAACTTAATCAAACACAAGATCTAATCTTGTGATGGCTTGATATTCATGTAGTAGTATTTTCTTGTCCTAGCAAGTGCTCATGGGACTTTGAGTGAAAACACTCTCATGAATAATCTTGCCATTACAAGATTAAATGGTAGTAAGGCTTAGGAATCATCACCTAAGGTTGGATTTAGTGAAGAAATGAAGAAGATTGAAGCTTGTGTGTGTGTGTGTGTGGTGAAGGAGAGTTCACGGTAATGAAAGAGGAAGAGGGAGGTTTGAGAGCTTTGAAACAAAATGAAATAAAATGAAGGAGAGAGAAAATAAAAGGCTATTTATATTAAATGAAATTAGGGTTTGTTTGTATTATAAAAAGAGATAAAATAAAACAAATTGGGGGAAATTGAGGGGGTTGCGCCGGCCACTAGGTGTGTGAGAGAGAGAGAGTTTTGATTTTTTTTTTTAAATTGTAATTTACGTAATAAAATGTATTAAATGTAATAATTTGTTAAGAGACAAAAATTCTTGGAAAAGAAAATATAATTAAGTATTTGTAAGGATGTGAGACTAGGATATAGGTGTATGTGTAGTAGGTTGTACTTGTGAATAGTAATAAATATTAGATAAGACATCTACTTTACCAGTAGTAAGAAAAATACGGGAAAAAGGCTATAACTATAATTTTTATAACCCGAAAAATTATAAAACATATATTTTTAGAATCCTTATAAAATTTTGGTTCTAACGAGTATTTCGAAATATTTTTCTGAGTTTCCAGTTCTGAGGCTCGCTTTTCCGTAATGGAGCTCGAGAAAGCCCGGAATAGAAAATTCTTCAAAATCAAAATTTTGTATGGTTTGAAATATACTATAAAATAATAATCCACATTAATTTATCTTATAGAGATTCTTTAATATAGAAATCGAAGAAAAGCCGGAATTAGGTTTCCTAGGTTGCTTGTACTAATCCTATTTAGGGTTTTGATTTTCGATTTATGGAGTTTACTCGGTTACTAAGAAAACCAGGGTTTACAATTTTATATGTTAAACACTAGCTTGAATAATGTTTTTATCAACTTAGGTTTGTATCAAGCTTGGGGAAAGGGTTTAGCATCTCCATTACAGCCCAAACAAGGTAATCTCTAACCTTAAAACTTCATTTATGTAATATCATATGAACAGAAGCTAGAAAATCATATAACATAATTATTAAAAGATGTTATATGTGTTGATATATCACGAATATTAGATAAGGAATCATGGAAAACACTTAGAAGTAGCTTAAACACTCATATAACACATGTATGGTGCAAAGAAAATGAGTTACAAACCGAAGAAAAATGAAGAAGATGATGAACAATGCCTAAACGGGACTACACCAACAATGTATATAGGTAGGCTAGTGATGTAAATGGTTAAGCTAGCGGCCTTCATGCCAGGTTATGCTGAATCAATGCTTCGTAAAATTTTGTTTCATGTAAAAATAAACGAACGCTAGTGGTGTATATTTTCTATACCGGCAGCATACATAGAAAAGCTAGTAGCCTTTGAGCCAGTGTGTACTAGAACAATATTACGTAAAAATCTCACAAACACGGTAGTCTAGAGTTCAACGCCGATAGTGTTGGTGCTAGCGCACGTGCAAAATTTTCCTAGGCGAATCTGTTTCGTTCGTAACATATAATATACGTATATATATATATATATATATATGCAAGAAAAGAGAAGAACATAAGATAAAATTTAATAAATAAAAATAAATATTTTAAGTTTAGTATGTTTAAATAAATGTTAAACGTCAAACTTTAGTAACTATTACAAATAAGAAACACTTTAGTTAGATTAAACAAAAGATTAGATTATGATAAGTATTTTATATAGGAAAATATATAAGAATGGAAAACGTAAATAAGTCATAATAAAGAATAATAAGATTCCCATAACTAATAGATAATGATATGAAATGAGATCAAGAGAAACACAATGAAACTAAATGATTATTAGTTACCATAAGGTAATCAAACAAAAAGAACGATATAAAAATAATAATAATGGTAATAATAACATACTGAATTATTTATATATATATATATATATATGATCAGTAATGATTTATATTACATTCAATAGGTGATACTAACTGCTAGTGATGTGCCCCTAGGCCATATGAATTCTTTATCATTTGTATGTTTGTTATCAAGTCATTTTAATTATCAAAGATATTTTGGCCTATTTACTTTGGTAATATTATTCCTTGAATGTTTAGTTATACCTTATGTTGTTAAAGTATGTGACTTATAGTAGAACCATAAGCTGAATTATAACTTTATTCTAATTATCCCTATCACTCATTATGTGGAATGATAATGGAATTAAGACTAGTATGATTGCTGTATGATGATCAAGTTTTACTGATCATAGATATGGGATATCAATTCAGCACATAGATACAAACAGGAGTGTATGTATTTTGTATTGACCACTATAATAATATTGTATGGATCAATGCAATATATTCTTATTTACAATGTTGTTTTAGTCCTTTGACTAATAGCACCATGGATTCCTATATAACAGTTTCCATGTTTTGATTCATCTCTTCATCATCTTTAATCGGATGATTGTAAGAGTAAACTTGTGGCATGCAATATGTTATATAGAGGAATGTGAGTGTTAGTGAAGGATTTGTTCATCTCATTAATTTGAGAGAGATATCTATTGGCCCCTGATGAGTAAGACTGGAAAAATGCATGGCCATGCTCGAATGAATTGATAAAGAGTTATCAAATATCATTTGTTTGAGTCAGTCAAACTCTAGATCAAGAAATAAGTAATTAGACAATAAAGAGTATTGTTTGATCCACACCTTATGTTTGATTATAAGATATTGTGTAACAAAAGGACTGAATGACTAACTGTTAGTAGTAAAGTCGGATCATCGATCTTCACTAAAATTGTGTAGACATAATGTCTTGCTAGAGACCAATTATGTCTTGTAGTCCTAAAAAAAATGTTTAAGAGCTACTACCAATTTTAAGTGAACCTAACAGGTCACACACAAAGATGAATAAGATGGATCTTCGATAATCTATTGGGAATTGATTAATTATTTATTTGTCGATTTTAATTAGATAAAATGACCAAATAAATAAATTCGGATAATAAGGATATATATGTCTTTCTACATAATTTAAAGAGACATAACCTTTATATTATATATGGTAATTTGAAAAGACAAACCCATATATAATATCACATATATATTCTCCACTAGGTTAATTTTTTGATTATCTGACGCTAGCCGTCATTGAGAAAGAAAAATTCGTAACCTAAAAAGAGAGTGTGAGGGATTCCCAAGGGTCGAAATTCTTCGACGTGCTACCACACACGAAGATCCAATTCATTCGCGTGGATACCGGTAGAGGGAGTTGGTGTAATCTTCATCTCCTTGATCCCATCATCAAAAAGGTACACGATTCCCTTTTCTTTCTGATTTAATTGGAACGCTTGGATCCGATTGGGAATTTAAAAAAAAAAAACGATTTTCTGCTGCACGATTCAGATTTGGATCGTAAATTCCCAACAGATACTGATCAGTTAGTGGATTTTCCTAAAGACTATTATGACTAATCAATATGAGCAGCTGAGTAACTTAGATCTATTACATTGATTATATTTGTAACTAGTGGCAATTGTAATGCAAAGTTAATAAAATGTTGTGGGGGAAATCTATTGAGTATGTGATGTGAGTTGTTTGCATGTATTGACAAACTAAGATAATAAAGGTGATAACACAAATTGGCTGGTGACTTGAGAAATGCATGATATATGTTTGTGTGTAATATATGATCATCATAAACCTGATTAAGAAATATTTATTATATAATTAGAATGATTATGCATTGCACAAACTGCATTATTGCATATTTTAATAGTGTGATAGTCTACTACATATTAGTATTTCAGTTCTTTGTTAATGCTTGGTTTTTCTAAAATTGCTATTTCTTCCAAGAATTATCTTTGTTCCGTTAGTTTCATGAGATTTAAGTGGCAATGAAAGGCATCGCTCATGGTATCGCTTTGAAATTACTAATACTTAAGGGAGTTTCTAAGGATTGATATAGGAAATGGTCAATTAAAATACCTTTAAGTTAAAGTGATAATCTAAAATGAGAAATTATTGATTTTCCTGCATAATTAGTTTCTCCAAGCATGTGGGTCATTAAGTAATTGTCCTTCAACCCTAAGAGGGCATAAATCTCTTACCTATTCGGGTTCTAGATCATCCAGCTTGTATCTGAGCATATGATTGATTGTTGCATTACATATGATTACTAAAACTTGTTTTATGTGTAATATGTCTAGTTATTCACTGATCCCATGGTTTTGCTCCCACTCCTAAAGACCTTTTAGGTTAATACTACGACCTTGGCTTGTTTATTCCATGAGTATGACTCCGGTAAGAATTTAGAAGGTGAAGAATATAGGATATTAGGATAAGTTGTTTTTATTTTATAGTTATAAATTAGTTAGTATTTGAAATATGCATTTATGTATTTAGAGACTTATGAGATAGGAATATGGTCTTATATTATATTATTCAAGACTTGTGATTTTATTTTACTAATTTATGGCTTACATATGTTTGTCATTTCTTATTGATGCAACTAAAAGATTGTTTGTTTGAAAATATATTATCTCTAAATGTGTACTAGTAATAGTACAACATGTGTGGATTGTAAGCTAATACTATGATACCTTGGGGAATGACAAATGTGGCATACAAGTTAGCTTTAACTACTGCCTAGTTTGGAAGAGTACACATGTGTTCCATGTGTCTATGTTAAGAAAGTATGTAAAAGATCCTGAATAGAAAATAGCCTTGGAACCATTGGAAGTACAACCAAATCTATCTACAATTGAAAAGCCATTGAAGATTATTGATGCTAAAGAGAAGATTTTGAGAAGGTAGGTAATCAAATATGTGAAGGTACAGTAGACAAATCAATTAGAGTGGGAAGCTACATGGGAGTTAGAAGAGAAAATAAGGACCTCGAGCTTTTCTATAATCTAGGTCTCTTTCAAGGACAAAAGCTTCTTTAAGGAGGGGAGAGATGTAATATACAGATAAATACATTTTAAAGGAGGACAAAAGTGTTAATTGATATAAAATAAGAAGGTTATATGTTCAAATTCTAAAGTATAATTATGTTTTGATCACATGGTGGACACATGACGGAAGATAGAATTTTACAACTATAAGCCGGCAAGGTACACCATCAGCGTAGAATTCAACATTATCAGCGTATGTCCTGTGGCTTCGGCAGCATTGAAGCTAAAGTTGAAAATGGAAACTGGGTGCAAGATGTGTACGCCGCCAGCTTAAGTATTTACACCACCGGTTACATGCCGACATACACATAAAAAAAATGATGACCCGAGACGAAATGGCTGCCAACCTTGGTGGTTAAGCTACTGGCCTTCAGTTTACACCACAGGCGAACATTGAAAAAATACCAACGTTTGTGTGTGGGAATTGAAAGGTTGTCATGATTTTCTTTATAAGCTATCCTATGGTTTCCTTTCCAAAGACACTCCTAAACCTAGAAAATTCTCTCTACGAGTGATCATAACATCCAAGGAGATTTGGAAGATTAGATTAAGGTAATCACATATCTATCTTTTCTTTAGGATTTATTAGATCTATCAATTTTCCTTAGGGGTTTTATGATTGGTTTTAAACGAGAAATTGAAGAAAACCCTAGTTTACTTAGAGATTTTGATTCTTGTTGATCAAGAGGGATAGAGAACCAATTGTAGGTAAGTATGAATGTTCTTGATCTTCATGATTATATAAAAATTATTTTTATGTTGACTCTTGGTCTAATTTTTATTGAATCAAATTCTAGGGTTTGGAAAGATTGTTTAGAAGATTGGTTCTTTTGAAGAATTTTTGTATTTTATTCAAGGAGAAAGGTGTGGATTTATATTTCTATTGAGATTAGCGTTTTAGGTGAAATTTGGATTACGTTTATGTTATGAAAGATGTGTATTGAAATATGTTCTACTTATGTGATTAAGGTTTTGGAGATTTAGAATTTCATTCCTTGAAATTGATATAAGTACGACCATTCCTTTCTTGTTGTATGTGCTTATAGGATTAAAATTAATAAATTGATCTAATTATATTTCGCTTTAATTATATATTTTTCTTTTTGTTTGTGATTGGCTGCTATTAAGAAGGACCAGGCAGACAGTGATACTAATGCTGGCACCCTAATGATCTATGTATGAGGATGTCCCGAGTGGACTCGTGCATAGCAATGATTACGATAGTTTAGGATTGTGCAATGATGCCACCAGGTGTGTGGGGGAATATCTAACATCCATATATGTATATATATTACCTATTTTCTATACTGTTTGTTTTTATGGAGCTATGAATAACTCCAGGTTTAGAACTGGACTGCAGATGGTTCTAGACTGTGTTGTTTGTGGCTATTTAAAAAGATAATAACCTGTTTTTGTTACATTAGAATAAGTTATATGTAATTATGTATGATGTGTGCTCATGCGCTTGTGATTGTGGTTTAACATACTGGCAATATTTGCTCATTCTTTTATCTTTTTTCAGGGACAGGTAAAGATCAAGTATATTATGATTTATTTGGATTTGATGTTTTTGTAGACTACGGGAGGACGATAGTGGACTAGGCTTCCCTACTATGTTTAGATTTGATGATTGAAATAGAATGGGTTAAAGACTATAAGAAGTTTTTATGTTTTATGAATTTTTTAGAATAATTTATGAGACTTCCCTTTATGTTTTAAGTTTTTTTAAAGTTGGCTTTGGTTATGTCAATAAGATTATTCGGAAGTTTTATTTCTATGAGATGCTTTAAATAAGTACCCTTTATATGTAAGTATTGGAGATATATGTTTTTAGGATTATTTGTGGATTAGTGTTTAGCCTTAGCATGTCCATCTATGTTAAGGACACGTGGCGGGTTGTAGTGCCATCAGGTTAGTGTGTTACACAGATGATTGCACTCACTTCAACAAGTCATTTAATCAGACAAAGCATACAGTCAACACCACAACAAGCAATAGCAAGCACGACAGCATGATATGATTCAAGCCACTCACTTGTGCATTCATCTTATAAATCATAATAGTCTTCTAGGATTTCAAAGTCTTGACAGAAAAGCTCCTATAGAACAACAAACATAGATTACTAGTACATAACAAAGAAGATAAAACTCTTATTAGATTTTGAAGTATTCTAGATTCCTGTTATAAATTCTTAACTAATGTTCTTTGTCATCGCATACCACTATGGTTAGGTCGAGGGTCACTGTGCTACATAAATCTAAGCTCGAGCCTAAGTAAACTTAGGTGGAGGGTCACTTAGGAAGAGTCGAGGGGCATATATATGCATAAGAAAGCATGTCACGCCTCAACCAAATGAGGCTCGAGTGCTATTAAAAACATTCATAGTGACTATTAAGGGCACATTGAGGGCTCAATTCTAGACCTCGACAAAGATTGTGCTCAAAACACTTAGCTAAATTTTAGCCTTGACAACACTTAGTAAGTGTCAGGAGGTACGTCGAAGGCTTGATGGTAAGCTGTAACAGCATTTGTGTTTCATTACTTAAGATATTTTTAGGTTCAACACTTACTTAGTGTCTTTTGAGGGTAAGTCCAGGGCTCGACTCTAAGCCTCGACCAATGCTTCTCATAAAAAATTTACCCGTTGACACTTACATTAAGCCTACATTTGATCCACCTCGAGGGAAAACTAGGGCGGGACAACATAAAACATACAGAACAACTCAAGAACACCTCTTAACTCCTCTAAAATGAATCTAAGCATCAAAACACGCATATGAATAACCTAAAACAGAACATCAATAGCAACACACTAATCTAATAGGAACTCTTTCTTCTAAATGTACCTTAATCAACACAAGGGCTCATAGGGCAATCCTACTATTATATTGCATGTTTTTTTATTCTTTAGATTACATAAAACTCATAAAACATTTGTTTCAATGTGGCACGCTCCAAAGGGTACTCTAAATGTAACATTCTGACACACTTAATATTAAAGTTAAGCATGGCAATCTTAGTCATTCCCAAAAGCTTTGATATTAAGTGTAAGGTGTGCTCTCACAAATTTAGAAGACCATACTTTGAAATATGAAGCTTAAGAAGATACAATAATATTCATAATATTCATTCATTCATAATAATTGTCTTACAAGTTTTAGGGGCATTCCCTTGCCAAAATACTATAATCTATTACAAGAAATTTTCTATGAAGTCTACATCTAAACTAATGCTAAACTTCATTTAAAAATTCCTTAACCAAAAAAGGGAAAAATACCTGACTGTAGGGTCCACGTGGCCTCAACCACAAATAGTTAAACTGCAAAAGATATCTATAGGGGTATAAGATAATAGGCTTAGTGACAATTATTTCATAAGCAAATTCTTGTGTAGTAAACATTCAAACAAGTTATTTAAGCATTCAAGTGAAATGCAACGTACACATGAGCAAGCAAGGCATATAGTTTTCCAGGAAACAATATGTTGAATTGATTTACGCCCTCAATTTGGGGTTTGGTGATAAGTAATCTCAAAACGAGAAGTTTTAGTTAAGTTATGCTTACGATCTTTACTACTAAGCATATTAAGTCTACTCGGGTTGAGGCATGCCTTCAGATTACCACCAAGCATTGGTTTGATTTCATGTTGCCAAGCAATCACTTTCGATCATAACCACCAAGTGTTGCTTTCAACCTAACTATCCTTTTCACCCAAGGATAATAACCCATTCAATGTGACTCACTTCGTATGCATGAATCAATTTATTTAAGATATCATAGCATCATTATTATCAACTTTAAGGTGATCATAGAATTTCATACATATCAAGTTCTATACTAAAACAAACAATTACTTACAATCAATTTCTGCCTCAATATTCTTAGAATTTTGAACAATTTTTACAAACATATCAATTTATCTTTCCTTAATTCTAGTGAACTAAACTACAATCCAATCAAGTATCGTATTAAGGAAATAAACTTACGTTGCCATGGCGATACTCCTTCTAAATGGATGAGTCGTCAAACAATCCACTTAGTCAAAATAATCCTCGAGATATGGGTATTCCTCCTTGGGATCACCTAGTCAAGAAAAATACCCAAAATGAGTATTTCTTGATAATCTTCTTGAAATTTGAAAAAATTATGTCATAAAATGTCAAAGTTCACATAAGATAATTCCAATTTAAATGGCCATAACTTGTTCTTAACTCGGAATTGTGCATATAATATACCGATTTCTACCTATTCAAAATATCTATCCATTTCTAAAACTAGTTTTATCAAACTAGATCATTTAGGCTTGGAAACAGTGGTGATCAGATTCACCACGATTTTCTCATCCCAAAAGCATTTGTTTCAAACATTAAATCATAAAAAAAAAAAATTACATTGATCAATACTTAGTTATCTATATAGTTAAGAAATTCCTTTTGTAGATATATAGCCTATATTTCATCCATGCTCAAGTATTTGTAGTCCAACCAAAATTCTTAGTAAAAAAATGTTTAGAAGTTTAGAAAACCGTAATTTCAAGAAATCCATTTTGTAAATCCTTTAAAATGAACATTTTGATTCTTGTTTTCAAAGAATTATCTTACTATTTTCCTTAATGACCTTTTTAATAAAATAAATTTCTTATTTTCTTTTTAGAAATTTTCAATATTAGTGTCACTTTTCCTATTAGTTTTCTCTATACAATTTTTCTTTGACCATTACTTGGAACATCTTGGTTTATAACCTCTCATTCTCTTTTCATGGGGTTTCCTTTATTTTTTATGGAAAAACATTTTAGTATCAAAAGTCATCTTCTTTTGGAAAATAATGTAATATAGAAATGATTAAAAAGTTTTCAAAACAAATGTAGCTTTAAAATTATAGTGAGTTCTTCCTTAGGTTTTGAAAAGAATAGATTTACTTTTTTTAAATCATAAATTCTAAATTTCATATAGAACCATCTTTAGGTGATAAAATCTCCTTTTTGCAAAAAGTATAATTGAAGCTTTTTAAAGTTTAGACAACAATCTTTATGTGCATGATCATGAAATACTAGCAAGCAAATGTAATATAATGAATAATAAATAAAGTCAAGTATTGAGAGTCTAGCTTTCTTCAAGGCTCTTGGGACTAAAAAATAGACTAGTCCCAAATAGAAAAGAAAATAAAAGAGAGAAAATTGTTTTGACTGATGATGATAAGTGTAAGACTAGTCCAATATGAAATAAATAAATTGCAAAGGAAGAAAATAAATAAATTGCTTTGCATGAAAGTAAATAAATTGCAATTGAGCTTATATGCTCTAAAGAATATGTATATGTAGATACATAATTATATTTAGTTAGATATAATAACAACAATAATATGAGTGTAAACCCTGGTTTTTCAAGTAGCCAAGATAACCCTAGAACCGGAAACCAAAACCCTAAACCGGAATAGCTCAAGTCTAGAGTGAGAACTAGGAACCCTAATTTCGGCTTTTCCTCGGTTTCCAATTAAGAAACTTTTCTAAGAAAATTTAATTTTGAATATAGTTCTTGATTATATTTCAAACCAAGAAAATATCAGATTTTAAGAAAATTTCAATTCCGGGTCATCCCGAGACCCATTATAGAAAAACGTGCCCCGGAACTAGAATTTCAAAAATTTACTTATGAGTACTCATTTGAACCGAAATAAAATAAGGATTTCAAAAATATATTTTTCATAATTTTCCGGTTTATGAAAAATACAGTTATAGCCTTTTTATTCGTATTTCATTACTACCGGAAATTAAATTGTCTTGTCAACTATTCCTCACTATTCATAAAGTACCACCTAGTCTACCTATTAGCACACTCTACAATTCAACTCTTACCATCTCTCAAATCACTCCTTTTCTCTACACTTTTTGTCCCTTAACTTTTATACAAATCATAACAATTACACATCAAGTTAAATCAATCAAAAAGTAAAAATTTTCAAACTTCCCTTCCTCCACAAGCACACCGGCGTGAAATTGGCCCCCCCCCCATGCTCCATTTGCAATTTTTTTTTCTTCTTTAACCTAATCCACTTCATATATAAGCTATTTCCTCTCTCTCTCTTCATTCTTTCATTTCTCAACTTTTACAAAGTGAAAAGCTCTCAAAACCTCTCCTTTTCCCTTCTTGGCCGAAAGTTCCAAGTCCCCACACACACACACAACTTCCATTTCCTCTTCACACTTCTATTACTTCAAGTAAGTAACTTCACTCCTCCACTCATAGATCTTGTTATGGCTAAGTGATTCTTGGATATTTCAACCAAATGTCCCCATGACTTTTTAGGGACAATGGAAATTCAAAACAAGAATACCGAACCATTACAAAGTAGATCTAACTTTAAAGGAGCTTTCATGCCAAAAGCTTTATGTTTATCCATCAAAAAGTATTTTAAACAAAAGATCTTTTAAAAATATAGTTTTTATGTTTTCAAAACTCATTTAAGCATATGAAAAATAGATCTATCATTTTGCTACTCATAACATGTAGGCATTTAAGGTTTCATTATTTTGTGTTATGTGCATTAATAGTCTTTAATGCTTTTGTCTTTAGTAAATAACCTTCTTAATATAGATCTATGGTTAGATAAGTTAATAAAGTCAAAAAGGAAAATACTTTTCAAGATAAACTTGTGTAAATTCGGATGACTTTGAAACCTAGGTCAAAAAACTTTTATCAACTTCTAAACATATATTTTACAAGAGAAATGAAGCCTATGGGTAATAGATAATGTTTAGTATATTTTTCATGAGTCTAAATGAGATTTTCTAAAGAAAATGTTGGAAACAAGAAATGAAGTCCAATAGAAGTTTTGAGCTAAAAGTCATGTAGAAAAATTCGTAATAATGGATGTATGGTTAGAAAACACTATTTTTCCAACTTCAAAAATGGTATTTTCTTAAATAAATGAAGTCCTTAGGGTATAAGTATAATAAATACTTAAAGTTTTGGTATAAAATATATTTTTCTCAAAGGAATCAACTTGAAAGTGGAAATTTCTAAATTCGGATTTTTGGAAACCCCATAGTAAAAGACCCACTTAAAAGTTTATAAATGAGGATTTTATTAAAGAAATAAAGGCCTTAGGATATAACTAATATAAGGGTCAAAATTTCTTTAAACAAAGTAGAGTTTTCTCTAAAGAAAATCCTTGTAATATGTAGGTGTGACCAAGTGTAGTAAATTCACTTGTTAAACAATGGTATGAAATGGTTTTCTAAGAAAAGTTTATTTAAATTCTTTAAATCTAAAAAGTTATAAGAACTTAGGCTCATTAAGTTCATATCATGACATTCATGATAGGGAAAATCATTACCATTGCATTTAGTTTCATTTTGTACTTAGGAATCTCAAGTGCATTCATGAAAACCACATTTTTGGAATCAATGACCCGCTGTACAGATCTGATCCCTCAATTCCGAGGCTTAGATATTTTCAAAACTTGATTTAAACTTCATATTTAGAAAGCTCTTCCGAAGTAGATAGAAATCGATATAAAATTTGCGAAATTCCGACTTAAAACGACCAAGTTATGGCCATTTTAAAACGGAACTTCGAAAATGACGCGAATTTCGATTTCACTAAGTTTTCTTAGAGTTTTAGTGTCCTAAGTTGGTAGAATACTTATTAGGGTATTTCTTATGAATAGGTGAACCCGTGGACGTGATCTTTGCCTCCGGATTATTATTACTAGAAGAAAGGCGAACCAATGGCGGAGTGAGTTTTTCTTCCCGATTCATTTATTGTATGTGCTTGTAAAGTAGTGCACTAGAATGTAGGTCAAATGAATGGAATATGAATGATGGGGATTATGGGAAATTATATGATTGATGATGATGTGAGAACACAAATTAAGATTATCGAAACCGGGTGATAAACTTTGATTGTGTAGTTAGCTATGATGGATTGTCTGAAAAATTGATGGATTGCCTAAGTAATTGGTTTAATAAACTACTGGATTAATGCTAAATTGACACCTGCATATCACAAGGGGAAGGAGCATTAGTATTTGTAGGTTAGTCAAGAACCATAACGACATCGAATAATCGTTAGGTTAGTCGTTGAACCATAAACGACATCGTATAAACGTAGTTAGTCGTGAACCATACGACATCGAATAATCTTAGGTTAGTCGTGAACCATAAACGGCATATTGTTAGTACCACGCAGTAGTCGTTAATCTGCTAACCCGGGATGGAGGGCGCAATTCCTCCACATATGATTCCGTTGGTCATATGTATATTGAACTCATGTGTTTGATGCATACACTTGCTTGATTAATAACTTGATTGAATTGTTGACATAAATGTTATTGTGGAGATTACACTCACAAGCTAGTTAGCTTACGTCCCTACAGTCCATTCCTTTTGCAGCTTTCCCATTTGTGGATTAGGCGACGTGACCCGACTGAACAGGTACAGAAGCTAGGAGTTTTCCCCTAGAAGTTTGGAAATTATGTTTTAGACTTCCATAGGAAACTTCTAAGACTTGATGACTATATAAGACCATTAATTATTCTTTTGCGGGGAATGCCCCTTAGATTTTTGTAATATTTATTTATTTTCATGAATTATATCCTACTGCTAATGCATGTTAAATTAAAGCTTTATCTCCATTCGGACTTGTACTCTATTGTTGTAAAGGTACGCCTACATCTATATGAGGCTCTCGAAAGACTAAGGTGGTAATTCGAGAATCTTATATGGTATGTGGCGGACTGTTACGTTTAGGGTACCCTATGGGGCGTGACAATGAGAAAAGTAAAATAACAACATAAATATATAAATAGATATTCATGAACAAGAATAATACATGAACATTGTAAGCCCCGGAAAATTTTAGTAAATAATTCCAAGATGAACTTCGAAAATAAACCCTAAAAATCACTCCAAATTAAAACCGAACTTCAACTAGTCCAAAAACACGAGCGAATCCAGAGATTTCCGAATCTTGAGAAAAATAAGAATTCCAAAAAACAAAATAAGAACTCAACATACTTCAATTTCAAAACCACTACGTATGATAAATTTCATATTTAACTCCGGCTTTTAAAATCGGGTAATATAAAACCCAAAAACAAATTATTATAAAATAAATAATGAATTAACCTTTGGAAATAAAACTCAATTCAAGAATCCCGAAAACGTTAAAAGATATTAAACACTTACAAAAATAAAATTTAAGATAAATTTCTTAAATCAAATATGTTGTATAAATATAAAATATCAGTTTCCAAATTGGCAAAGATCTAAACCAAAAAAATCATCCGAAAACCCTAAGTGGAATACAATAGCTAAAGTCCGGAAATCTAGCGCCCTTAACCCTAAAGGCCGAGATGTAGTCTAAATATGAGAATAGCTCGTAGTAATATAAGCTTGCTTAAAAAGATTATATTGGTAAATTTTTTACCTATTTCGAACCCGTTCGAATACAGACTTCGAGAAGCGTGTCCCAGGCTCGAGATATCAAAAATATACCATTAGTACCGTTGGACTCGTAATTTCATAAGATTTCTAAATATATCAGTTATATAATTTTTCGGGTTATAAAAGTTACAGTTATAATCTTTTTATCGTATTTTCATTACTACCAATAATTAATTAGTCTTTTGCACTATTCACTTTTATTTCATTACACAATTTTATTATTCTTATAAAGCCTTATATTTGTAGATAAATATTTTATATAATATAGAAAATTTTGTTTTTTCTAAATTTAGTTTGTTTCGGGTTTTTACGGGATCAGATTTTGTTTAAAACCGATACTAAAAACAAAATAAATTAATTTAATAATTGGAAAATATTTTTAAAATATTTTTATTTTCATAAAATAAATTTTTATAATTTTTCGAGTTATAAAAATATCATTTATAGCCCATATTCGCGTATTTTGATCATACCGGTAATGTATTTGATAATTCACTAAAATAAATAAATTAATTAATTATGTTATTTTAATTATGAAAAATCAGTACAAATATTTGGAATAAATTTTCTATTTTTATTTTATTTTATTTTATTAAGAAAATGCTCTTATAACCCATAGTTTCAAGTACACCTTCACACATCACTTCTTTTTCACTTCAATCTTTATACACTTCATTATCAATTCTTGGCAGATTTTTTGACTTCTTTTGGCTGCCATTGTCCTTTAATTTACTCTATTTTGACTAAATAATTATATTCCACTCCTTCTTAAAGAAGCAACACATACACATTAATTACACAATTTAATTTCAAGTCAAATTTCAACAAATTCCTCCCTCTCTCTCTCCCTCATTCACGTGAACTGCCCCCCCCCCCCACCCCACCAAAAAAAAATTCTACCTTGTTTTATTTTTTTCCTTCTTTCATTCATTAATACACTCATTTTCTCTCTCTCTTTCATTTACTCCTCTTTCCCTTTTTCATTCTTAACTTTTTCTCTCTCTTTTTCCTCTCTTTTTTTCTTTATTTTGTTCTTGTTTCTTCAAGAACACAAGCTGCTCCCTTCTTCTTCTTTGAGCTCCTACCGATATTTCTTCAAGATTTTTGAATAAAACTCTTGTCCAAAGCTTCCATAGGTGATATAGGTAAAGTATAATGAGAGTTTCATGCATCAAATGACATTTCATGAGCTTAAAAGCTAAGGATGATGATGCCAAAATGAAGCACTCCTCTTGTAAACCCTGGTATCCTCAGTGGCTAGGAAAACCCCGGGAAGTGAAAGCGAAACCCTAATCCGATCTAGTTTGAGTCCTGTGAGAGGAGCCTAGGAACCCTAAATCCGGCTTTGCTTCGGTTTCATAATAAAAGAAATTTTATAAAGTAAATGAAGTTGAATTATTGTTTAAAGTACATTTTAAACCTTTGAAAGTTTTAAATTCGGGAATTTTTCAATTCCGAGCCTTCCCGAGCTCAATTACGGAAAAGCGTGCCCCGGCCACGGATTCAGAAAAAGTTTCGGAATATTCATTAGAACCGTAATTTTATAAGGATTCCAAAAATATCAATTTTATAATTTTCCGAGCTATAAAAATTACAGTTATAGCTTTTCCCGTGTTTTCGTACAACCGGTAAAGTAGATGTCTTGTCTACTATTCACAAGTACAACCTACACTACACACTACCCATACCCTATTCTTACATCCTTACAACTACTCATTTCAATTTTCTTTTCCAAGAAATTTTGTCTCTTAATCAATTATCACATTTATTACATTTTAATTAACTAAATTACAAATATTAAACCCCCCCCCCCCCCCCCCCCCCCCCCCCCCCCCCCCCCCCCCCCCCCCCCCCCCCCCCCCCCCCCCCCCCCCTGTTTCCCTCTCCATTTAATTATTTTTACTCCATTTTGTATATCTAAACCCTAATTCACTTCATATATATACATATTTTTCTCTCTCTCTTCATTTTCTTCTTGTTTCAAATTGTTACAAAGTGAAAACCCTCTCTTCTTTTTCCTTAGTGTGCCGAGAGCTCTCCCCTCCCTCTTTCCTCTCAATTTCAACTCAAGTCTTCTTCATTTCTCCTTTAATCCTCCATTGGTAGGTTGATCTTAAGCCTTGTTCATCCCAAATCTTGTAATGGCAAGATCATTCTTGTGTGTTTTCTCATTTAAATCCCAATGAGCATAAGCAAGGGATTGAAAACACTACTACAAGAATCTCAAGCCATCACAAGAAGTGGATCTAGTCTTTGAATGAGTTTTGTTTGAAATATCAACTTGTTCATGCATGTAAAGTAGAGATCTTGTACATATATTGTTGTTCATGCCATGAGATCCATGATTCATGCATTATATATAGTAGATCTAAAGTTTAGACACCACATCTTCATGTACATGCATGATCATAGGTTTATTTTGTTTTCTATGCATTGATGATCATAAAAATGTAGTCTTGTTCATGTATAGAGATGTTAGATAGTAGATCTTCACATATGGGAAGCAAGAATATTGAAAAAGGAAAGGTTTTGTTAAATATGAAATGTTGGAAATTCGGATGAAAGTGAAACCCTACTTTAAAAACCCCAAAATCAATTTTAAACTCATGTTTCATAAGAAAAATGAAGGGTATGTGTAATAGGTATATTGAAGGAATGATTTTATAAATTTAGGTGAGTTTAGGCATGATAGAAATGTAAAAATAAGGAGTAAAGTTAGAATGGAAAATATTGAAATATGGATGTGTAGTCAAATTCGTAATTTAGGTTCATGCCTACAAGAACCCTTAGAATTTAAGTCTAAATTGGATGTTTTATAAGCTAAATGAAGTCCTTAGATAATATATATATTGGAGCTTCAAATTTTAATGCATTGGACAAGTTTTTCCATAAGAAAAATGCAAGGAAATGAGATTTACAAAATTCGGATTTCTACAAGTAGCTTGTTTAAAAAGATGTTTATCAAATGAAAAATGTGGATTTTTATGCATGAATGAAGGCCATGACTACTATAGACTTTGAGAACTTTTTTTAGATAGATAACAAGTGGATTACAAGATTAAAAGTCAAAGAAACCCTAAGGAGTATAATGTGGAAAAATAGCTTCTTAGAAATAACCTTTATGGGATTTTCCAACACTTAAGAGTTCATAAGAGTTTTATCACAAAATCATTATGACCATGCATATATTAAGTTCATCACATGGCATTCATATTAGTAATTCATTCCCATACCATTCATGCATGAATCATCAACTAGGAACATTTCTTATCAAAAGCAAAACAAATTTTTGAGATTGGAACATTTGCGGAACAGATCTGATCCCACTGTTCCGTGACCTTACTATTTTCAAAACTTGGAATTAATACTAGAAATAGATAGATCTTTCGAAGTAGATAGAGATCGATATAAAATTTGCGAAATTCCGAGTTAAAATGACCAAGTTATGGCCGTTTTAAGTCGGAACTTCCGCAAATAGCGAGAAATCCGAATTCATCTAGTCTAGATGTATAGCTTGATTTAGTTACATGATGAGAATCTCATTAGGATTATTCTTGCTTGGTAGGTGATCCCGAGCAGGACGACACCCTACCTCCCGATTACTACTACTAGAAAGACCGGCGTCCAATGGCCGAGTGAGTTTTACTTCCACTCTCAATTAATGAATGTGATTGTAATGTAGTGGCACTAGTGGTGTAGGCAAAGATAAAAAGAAATTGTATATGCATGATGGGGTATATGGGAATTATATATGTTGTCTACTGCTGATATGTGAATTGGAACTTAAGGAATATCGAAACCGGGTGTTAAGCTATTGACTGATTAGCTAGTATCTTATGATGAATGTCTGCGAATACTTGTTGGTCACTAAAAGAATTGAATTAATGAATATTCGCTTCAATGTAAATTGAATCCATTCATATCACGATGGGGTTGGAGCATTCGCATTGGTTGGTTTTTCGTGATCCATAAAACGAATATGTTGGTTAATCGTGATCCATAAAACGAATTTGTTGGTTAATCGTGATCCATAAAATGAAATATTGTTAGTTGACCGTGAGCTTAAACGGCGTCGTACCGCAGGATTCGTTAATTTGCTAACCCGGGATGGAGGGCGCAAGTCCATCCACATATGATTTCCGGTTTATCATATGTTTGTTGATTCCATTTGTATGATGCATACACTTGCTTAAGTAATCACTTGCTTGAATGATTATATTTAATTATGTTATGGAAGTTATTACTCACTAAGCTAGTTAGCTTACGCCCCATAGTTTTTATCTATTGCAGCACGAGTTTATATGGCTTAGGCCGAGGCAAGCCACAGCACAGGTACCGGAGATAGGAGTTTCCCATAGAAGTTTAATCCATTCTTTTGTATAGACTTCCGTTAGAAACTAAGGACTCTGGATGACTGTAACAGACTTGTTATTATTTTGCGGGGGAATGCTCCTTAGATTTTGTAAACTATAATTATGCGTTTTGATTTATTATCTATGGCTAATGAATGCCACATTAAACTGTTTAACTCCATTTGTTGAAGTATTCTATTGTCGTAAAGGAACGCTTTACATCTATTTAAGACTCCCGAAGGGCTCGGGTAGAGGACTCGAGAGTCTTACTTAGTATGTGGCGGGCTGTTACGTTTAGGATACCCTACGGGGCGTGACACCTCTTCTCCATGATTATTCACTTGTATTATTATTATTATCTTGTTTAAAATAGTTATATCTTGTAGATCTAACTTTTTGTAGCTTTGATTTTTGTTTATGCCTTAGATCTTGTTATTTGAGTTATTATTTGTTATTGCTTATGATTTATGCATATATTCCTTATTCACATGTGTTCATGCACTCAAAGCTAGTGTAGTAAATAGATATAGTGTTTTGAGTTCATAAAATGCATTGGACTTTGTTTTTATGTTCATGAACAATTGTAGTGGCATGAAGATAGTAGGAATGTTTTAGAAAACTCAAGATCTATTTTATTTTCAGCAAAAATCATCTTTGAAAATTCGGATGAAAAATGGAACCATATTTAGAAAAGTTGTTTTTCAACTTCAAAATGTATATTTTTCATTGAAAACGAAGGGCTTAGGGTATAGATAACATAAATGAGTGATTTTGATGAGTAAAGTTTAGATCTATGAGTTTTAGTTTACTACCATGGGTTTCTTTTAGATTTATATTCATATTAAGTGTAGATCTTGGTTTTTGAACTTAAACAAAAATTATGAAATTCGTATTTTGGCAAGACCCCTATTTAAAAACCACTTTCCAGTGTCAAAATGAAGTTTTTACTTAAGATAATGAAGGCAATGTATGTATATCATCAAGACTTCTTTTTACAAGAATCAAAGGTGATTTTCAAAAGTTATTTTCAAAATAAAAATCTCATTTTCGGATTTTGGCCAAGGCATATTTTAAAAACATGTTTTCCAACTCAAAAATGAAGTTTTTATTCAAGGTATGGAAGGCACTTAAGATATGATATGTAAGGAATGGATTTTCATAAGTTTAGATAGATTTTATCAAAAGGAATGTCCAAGAATAAATTGTGTAAATTCGGATCTCAACCAAGACCAATTTTGAAAACCCATTTATCAACTCCAAAACTCATGATTTATGTGAAAAATGAAGGGTATAGGTAATAGGTATTATTAAGTAGTGATTTTTACAAGTTGAAATGAGTTTTGATGAGATTAATGTGTAAAACAAAAAGTAGAATCAAGATGAAAAATTTTGAGTTAGTGTTCAACTTATAAAAATCGTAACTTTGGATGATACCTATGTAAACACCCTTTATCCAAGTTCAAAATAAAAGTTTGATGTATTAAATGGAGTGTGTAAGCCTCGGAAAATTTCAGTGAATAATTTCAAGACGAACGTTGAAAATAAACCCTAAAAAAATCACTCTAAATTAAAACTGAATTTCAACTAGTCTAAAAACATAAGCGAATCCAGAAATTTTCGAATCTTGAGAAAAATTAGAATCCTTAAAAACAAAATAAGAACTCATCATACTTCAATTCCAAAACCACTACGTACGACAAATTCCATACGTAACTCCAAATTATAAAATCGGGTAATATAGAACCCAAAATCAAATTATTAAAAAGTAAATAACGATTAACTTTCAGAAAAGAAACCCAATTCAAAAATTCCGAAAATGTTAAAAGATATTAAATACTTGCAAAAATGAAATGCAAAATAAATTTCTCAACTTAAAAATGTTGTATAAACATAAAATATCAGTTTCCAAATTGGCAAGGATCTAAATCGGAAAAATCACCCGGAAACCCTAACCGGAATATAATAGCTTAGGTGTAAACCCCGTTTTTTCAAGTAGTCAAGATAACCCTAGAACCGAAAACCAAAATCCTAAACCGGAATAACTCAAGTCTGGAGTGAGAACTAGGAACCCTAATTCTGGTTTTTCCTCGGTTTCTAATTAAGAAACTTTTCTAAGAAAATTTAATTTTGAATTAGTTCTTGATTATATTTCAAACCAAGAAAATTATCATATTTTAAGAAAATTTCAATTCCGGGTCATCCCAAGACCTATTATAGAAAAACGTGCCCCATAACTAGAATTTCAAAAATTTACTTATGAGTACTCATTTGAACCGAAATAAAATAAGGATTTCAAAAATATAAATTTCATAATTTTCCGGCTTACAAAAAATACAGTTATAGCCTTTTTATTCGTATTTCCTTACTACCGGAAATTAAATTGTCTTGTCTACTATTCTTCACTATTCACAAGTACCACCTATACTACCATCACTCAAATCAATCTCTTTTCTAAATACTTTTTGTCCCTTAAATTTCAATACAAGTTATGACAAGTTAAACATCAAGTTAAATCAATCAAAACAAAAATTAAAATCAACCTTCTTCCCCCCTTTTTGGTGAATAGTGCCGGCGTGATGGCCCCCCTCCAAGCTCCAATTTGCAATTTTTTAAAGTTATTTTATCCCATTTTAACCTAATTCCATTTTATATATAAGCTACTTTCTCTCTCTCTCTCTTCATTCTTTTACTTTTCAATTTTTACAAATTGTAAAAGCTCTCAATTCTCTTCCACATCTCCCTCCTTGCCGTGAGCTTTAGAGCTCCCACACACACACACACAACTTTCCATTTTCCTCTTTTCATCTCCTAAATTACTTCAAGTAAGTGAACTTTTACTCCTTCTACTCATAGATCCTTGTTATGGCAAGGATATTTTTGGATATTTCAACTAAATGTCCCCATGATCTTTTGGTAGGGACAATGAGATATCAAAACAAGAATACCGAACCATCACAAAGTAGATCTAACATTTAAAGAAGCTTTCATGCCAAAAGCTTTATGTTTATCCATCAAAAAGTATTTTGAACAAAAGATCTTTTATAAAAATATAGTTTTTATGTTTTCAAAACTCATTTAAACATTTGAGATAATAGATCTATCATTTTACTACTCATATTCATGTAGGCATTTAAGATCTCATCATTATTTTGTGTTTATGTGCATTAATAGTCTTTAATGCTTTTGTCTTTAGTAAATAACCTTCCTAGTATATAGATCTATAGGTAGATGAGTTAATAAAGTCAAAAAGGAAAATACTTTTCAAGAAATGAACTTGTGTAAATTCGGATGACTTTAGAAACCTAGGATAAAAACACCTTTATCAACTTCTAAACATATATTTTACAAGAGAAATGGAGCCTATAGGTAATAGATAATGTTTGGTAATATTTTCTATGAGTCTAAATAAGTTTTTACTAAAGAAAATGTTGAAAACAAGAGATGAAGTCCAATAGAAGTTTTGAGCTAAAAGTTTGTAGGCAAAATTCGTAATAATGGATAGATGGTTAGAAAACACTATTTTTCTAACTTCAAAAATAGTATTTTCTCAAATAAATGAAGTCCTTAGGGTATAGGTAAAATAAATACTTAAAGTTTTAAGTATAAAATACATTTTTCTTGAAGGAATCAACTTGGAAATGAAATTTTCTAAATTCGGATTTTTAGAATCACCTTAGTATAAGACCCACTTAAAAGTTTACAAATGAGGATGTTATTAAAGAAATAAAGGTCTTAGGATATAACTAATATAAGGATCAAAGTTTCCTTAAACAAAGTGGAGTTTTCCTAAGAAAAATCCTTAGAAATAGTAGGTGTGACCAAATGTAGCAAAGTTAATTTTAGACAATAACAAAATATAATGTCTTAAGACAAAGTTTATTTAAAATCTTTAAGTCTAAAAATTTATAAGACCTTAGACACTTAAGAGTTCATATCATGACATTCATGATAGGGAAAATCATTTCCATGGCATTTAGTTCCATTTTCATTTAGGAATCTCAAAGTGCATTCATGAAAAACCGCATTTTTGGAATCCATATAACGTGTACATATCTGATCCCTCTTTCGAGAGACTTAGATATTTTCAAACTTGATTTAAACTTCATATTTAGAAAGCTCTTCCGAAGTAGATAGAAATCGATATAAAATTTGCGAAATTCCGACTTAAAACGACCAAGTTATGGCCATTTTAAAACGGAACTTCGGAAATGACGCGAATTTCGATTTCACTAAGTTTTCTTTGAGTTTTAGTATCCTAAGATGGTAGAATACTTATTAGGGTATTTCTTATATGAATAGGTGAACCCGAGGACGTTGAATCTTTACCTCCGGATTATTATTACTAGAAGAAAGGCGAACCAATGGTGGAGTGAGTTTTTTTTCCCGATTCATTTATTGTATGTGCTTGTAAAGTAGTGCACTAGAATGTAGGCCAAATGAATGGAATATGAATGATGGGGAATAATGGGAAATTATATGTTGATGATGATGTGAGAACTCAATTTAAGAATATCGAAACCAGGTGATAAATTTTGATTGTGTACTTAGCTATGATGGATTGTTTGAGAAATTGTTTGATCGCCTAAGTAAAATGACTTAATCAACTACTCGGACTAATGCCAAGTTTGACACGTGCATATCATAAGGGGATGGAGCATTAGCATTTGTAGGTTAATCGTAATCCACAAACGATATCAAATAATCATAGGTTAATCGTGATCCACAAACGATATCGAATAATCGTGATCCACAAACGATATCGAATAATCGTAGGTTAACCGTGAACCAAAAACGGCATGTTGATAGTTCCGCAGTAGTCGTTAATCTGCTAACCCAGGATGGAGGGCGCAATTCCATCCACATATGATTTCCGGCTGGTCATATGTATGTTGAACTCACGTGTTTGATGCATACACTTGCTTGACTAATAACTTGCTTGAATTGTTGTGACATGAATGTTATTGTGGAAGATTACACTCACTAAGCTAGTCAGCTTACGTCCCTACAGTCCATTCCTTTTGCAGCTATCCCATTTGTGGCTTAGGCGACGTGACCCAGCTGAACAGGTACAGAAGTTAGGAGTTTCCCCTAGAAGTTGGAATTTATGTATTAGACTTCCATAGGAAACTTCTAAGACTTGGATGACTTATAAGACCATTAATTATTCTTTTGCGGGGGAATACCCCTTAGAATTTGTAATATTTATTTATGTTTCATGAATTATATCCTGCTTCTAATGTATGCCAAATTAAGCTTTTATCTCCATTTGGACTTGTACACTATTGTGTGTAAAGGTACGCCTTACATCTATATAAGGCTCTCGAAAGACTAAGGCGGTAATTCGGGAATCTTATATGGTATGTGGCGGACTGTTACATTTAGGGTACCCTATGGGGTGTGACATTAGGTCCGGCAATCTAGCGCCCTTAACCCTAGAGGTCGAGGTGTAGTTTAAATATGTAGAATAGCTCGTAGTAATATAAGTTTGTTTAGAAATATCAGATCGGTAAATTTTTTATCTATTTCGAACTCGTTAGAATACAGACTTCGAAAAGCGTGTCCCGGGGCTCGAGATATCAAAAATATACCATTAGTACCGTTAGACTCGTAATTTCATAAGATTTCCAAATATATAAGTTATATAATTTTTCGGGTTATAAAAGTTACAGTTATAACCTTTTCATCATATTTTCATTACTACTGGATTTTGATCAAGACATATTTTAAAAACATGTTCTCCAACTCAAAAATGAAGTTTTTATTCAAGATATGAAGAGCTCTTAAGATACGATATGTAAGGAATGGATTTTCATAAGTTTAAATAGATTTTATCAAAAGGAATGACCAAAAATAAATTTTGTAAATTCGGATCTCAACCAAGACCAATTTTTAAAACCCATTTGTCAACGCTAAAACTCATGTTTTATGTGAAGAATGAAGGGTATAGGCAATAGGTATCCTTAAGTAGTGATTTTTGTAAGTTGAAATGAGTTTAAATGAGAGTAATGTGTAAAACAAGAAGTGGAATCAAAATGGAAAATTTTAAGTTAGTGTTCAACTTGTAAAATTCGTAACTTTGGATGATGTCTATGCAAACACTTAGTATTCAAGCTCAAAATGAATGTTTTATGTGTTAAATGAAGTCCTTAGGTAATTGATATAGTAAAGCCTTAATTTTTAATGCATCAAACAAGTTTTTCCCAAATGAATCATTCAAAAAGTGGATTTTCTAAAATTCGGATTTTTGAGTAAATCCTATTTGAAAACATATTTGCAAAGTGTAAGATGCAAATCTTTATGTAAAAATGAAGTCCTTAGTGATTATGTATGGTTGAGCCTTAATTTCCTAAATATCAAATGATTTTTACTTAAAGAAATCACTCAAAAACTAATTTTTACAAAATTCGGATTTTGGAATCAACCCCACTTGAAAACATGATTACAAAGTGCAAAATGGAAATTTTTATGTAGAAATGAAAGTCATAAGTAATAGATATAATGAAGACTCAATTTTAATAAAAATAATTATATTTTCTTAAGTAATAAATCCAAAGCAAATGGAAATGATCAAAGTTAGAAAAAGTAGATTTTTCATGAGTAGTTGTTATTATGATCTTGCAAAATAAAAAGTTATAAAATTTTCTTTTAGCAAGAATCATCAAGATCATGCATACATCAAACTCATCTCATGTCATTCATGTTAGGAAATCACTCATATTGCATGTATAGCTAACTTATATAGTAGGAACATTACAAACATTTACAAAATTATTTTTCGGAATCGGAAACAATTACTGATTAGATCAGATCCCTCTGTTCTGAGACCTAAATGTTTTCAAAACTTAAATATAATATTAGAAATAGATAGATCCTTCGAAGTAGATACAAATCGATATATAATTTGCGAAATTCCGAGTTAAAATGACCAAGTTATGGCCGTTTTAAGTTGGAATTCTCACTTAGGACGAGAATTACGAATTTGATAGTTGTATGAGATAGTTTGGATTAGTTAAGTGATGAAATACTTATTAGAGTATTTCTTCCTTTTTTTTAGGTGATCCCGAAATCGATGATTCCCTGCCACCGAATTACTTTTACTAAGAGACCAGTGATCCAATGGCCGAGTGAGTCTTCTTCTTGTTTTGTTACCTTGCTTGTGCTTGTAGCTAGTCCCATTAGAAGTATAGGAACAAGATAAAAATCGATATGAATGGGAATGGGATATATGATGAGACTGTGATGAATGTATGCCAAATAAAAATAAAGCATATCGAAACCATGGTTTGATTAGATAACTGCACTATTCATAGTATTTCTGTTATGTGTATGATATTGGTTGGTCACTCTAAAGAATGTATGAATATTTTGACCTAAGCAAAAATTTAAATTGGTCATGCATTACATCGGACATATTGCATTTGGTAGCATGCTACTCCTACGCAGGTCGATTGGTATGGTCCGATGACTCGTTGGGATAACGAGGCGGTATCAGAGCTCATTTATAAACTAAGGCGCATCGAGGATGCATTCCATGTGTGAGCCTAGTCGAGGCGAGTGCTATGAGCCGAGGGCTTGGGGACTAGCAGCGATCGTGTAGAATTCAATACCATCGCTAACCCAAGATATGGAGGGCATAAATCCGTTCTGTGTGTGCGTTCCGGATACCCATACATAATTGTTTGCTCATGTGTTTGTTCATGCATAGCATATGGTTGATTATAACTTGCTTGTCATGGTACGGATTTAAGGGAATTCTCACTAAGCTAGTCTAGCTTATACCCCAATAGATGTTTGAATGAACAGGTTATCTCAAGATTACTAAGTGGAGACCAAGATGGTTGAAGCCGAGAATTACTTCGAGATTCTGGCAAGGAATAAGAATGTTTGAAGTTATTGGCTAGATTTTATGATTGCCTTATAATAGTTTATGTAGGGAAGTCTATGGATGAATGTAATTAAAGTATAGTGATTCGTATATGAAGTATAGTGATTTGTATCTGAAGTATAGTAAATTGTATTTCCTTTGCATTGTTACTCAAGTGTATCAATATAAAATGTATCTCTCCAATGTGTCTCCTTTATGTATTAGACGCCTTGTACATAGTATGGAAGCCTTCACATGACTGAGGCGGTCATTCCTAGGCTTTAATATTGTGTACGGTGGACTGCCACGTTTAGGATACCCTTCGGGGTGGTGACAGAGTCCTTAAGTAGTAGGTACCATAAAGTCTTAAATTTTAATGTATTAAACAAGTTTTTCCCAAAGGAATCATTCAAAAAGTGGATTTCTAAAAATTCGGATTTTTGAGTAAATCCTATTTGAAAACATATTGCAAAGTGTAAATGCAAATTTCTATGAAAAAGTGAAGTCCTTAGTGGTTATGTATGGTTGAACCTTAATTTTTTAAGTATCAAATGACTTTTTACTTAAAGGAATCACTCAAAAACTAATTTTACAAAATTCGGATTTTGGATTCAACCCTACTTGAAAACATGTTTACAAAGTGCAAAATGGAAAATTTTATGTAGAAATGAAGGTCATAAGTAATAGATATAATGAAGACTTAATTTTAACAAAAATAATTATATTTTCTTAAGTAATAAATCCAAAACAAATTGAAATGATCAAAGTTAGGAAACTAGTATTCTTAAAAGTAGTTATCCTTGAAGTTTTGCAATATAAAGAGTTATAAAATTTCCTTTTAAAAAAAATCATCAAGATCATGCATACATTAAGCTCATCTCATGTCATTCATGTTAGGAAAACATTCATATTGCATGTATAGCTAATCTATATAGTAGGAATATTACAAACATTTACAAAACTATTTTTTTTTAGAAATTGAAATTGTAACTGTCCTAATCTGATCAGACCTTTTCGAAGCTTCAAAGTTTTCAGAACTTAAATATAATATTAGAAATAGATATATCTTTCGAAGTAGATAGAAATCGATATATAATTTGCGAGATTCTGAGTTAAAATGACCAAGTTATGGCCGTTTTAAGTTGGAATTCCCGCTTAGGACGAGAATTACAAATTTGATAGTTCGTATAAGATCGTTTCGATTAGTTTGAGTTGAAATACTTATTAGAATATTTCTTCCTTTTTAGGTGATCTCGAAATCGACGATTCCCTACCACCAAATTACTTTTACTAAAAGACCGATGATCCAATGGCTGAGTGAGTTTTCTCCTTATTTTGTTACCTTATTTGTGCTTGTAGCTAGTTGCATCAGAATTATAGGAACAAGATAAAAATCGATATGAATGGGGATGGGATATATGATGAGACTGTGATGAATGTATGCCAAAGAATACTAGAGCATATTGAAACCACGATTCGATTGGATAACTGCACTGTTCATATTACTTATGTTATGTGTGTGATATTGGTTGGTCACTCTAAAGAATGTATGAATATTTTGACCTAAGCAAAAATTAAATTGGTCATGCATCGTATTGGACATATTGCATTTGGTAGCGTGCTACTCCTACACAGGTCGATCGGTATGGTCCGTTGATGACTCATTTGGATAACGAGACCGGTGCTAGAGCTCATTCATAGGTACTAAGGTGCATGTGGATGCATTTCATGAATGAGCCCGGCCGAGGCGAGTGCTATGAGCCGAGGGCTTGGGGACTAGCAGTGATCGTGTAGAATTCAATACCATCGCTAACCCAAGATATGGAGGGCGTAAATCCGTTCTGTGTGTGGGTTCCGGATACCCATCATAATTGTTTGCTCATGTGTTTGTTCATGCATAGCATATGGTTGATTATAACTTGTTTGTTATGGTACGGAATTAAGGGAATTCTCACTAAGCTAGTGTAGCTTGTACCCCAATAGTTGTTTAAATGAACATGTTATCTTAAGAATGTAAAGTAGGGACCGAAATGGTTGGAGCCGAGAATGACTTCGGGATTTCGGTAAAGAATAAGAATGTTTGAAGTTATCAGCTAGGTTTTATGATTTGCCTTGTAATAGTTTATGTAGGGAAGTCTTTGGATGAATGTAATTGAAGTTTAATGATTTGTATTATAAAGTATAGTGATTTGTATCTGCAATATAGTGAATTATATTTCCTTTACATTGTTACTCAAGTGTATCAATATACAATGTATCTCTCCAATGTGTCTCCTCTATGTGTTAGACGCTTTGTACATAGTATGGAAGCCCTCGCATGACTGAGGCGGTCATTCCTAGGCTTTAATATTGTGTACGGCGGATTGCAACGTTTTGGATACCTTTCGGGGCGTGACAAACATAGTGTATGTTCCATAACATTAAGTTTTAGGAAACTCACACCATGGTTATGTAAAGTTACATGACATGGTAAAAAGAAACATATAGAGAAGATTTTACCTAAAGAGAATTTTGGAGTAATATGTGTGCATGGGTTTTGTGTATGTGGAAGGGGTTTGAGAGTATTTTAGGAGAGTTTTGAGAGTGTATGTGGAGAGAGTTTTGGGATGATAATTTTAGAGAGTTTTGGTAATGAATTCGTGGGTAGTAAATGTGTGAATGAAGTGAAAGAGAAGGGGCATATTTATAGGAAAATAAGAAGTGAATTTTGTGTGATTTAAATAAAGAAAAATTAAAAAAATTGAGAGAGAGACAAGGGGAGAGAGAGTTTTATTTTTTTGTATTTTGTTAATTAAATGTAATAATATGTAAAGTAGATGTGATATAAAATTATGGGAAAGGTAAAAAGTAAAGATAATAGGTGTATAGAGTGTAAGAGTAGTTGTTAGAAAAAATAGATATAAATGAATAGTGTAATGTAAAGTAGATATGACTAATAAAGTACTGGTTGTAGAAAAATATGTGTATAATACAATATCTGATATTTTTACTTATTGAAAAATTATAAAACTGATATTTTTGAAAACCTTATATTTTTACGAGTCTAACGATATATCAAGAATATTGTTACTATTTTGGGCCCTGGGACACGTTTTTTAAGAACTGTATCTGTTCGGGTCCAAACGAATTGCGGTTTTACTAATCTTATATTTTTAATCTTTCTTATGTTATTATGAACTATTTCACATACTAATCTCTTATTTACTCATTAGGGTAGCAAACACGAGATGTCGAACCTAAACTGTTACGTCTAACTAGGGTTTTGTTGATTTTAAGGTTTCCGGTTGATCTTTCGATTGTGGTTCAAGCTTAACCGATTGTAAAACTTTGGGGATTCATACAATGCATGTGACAGATTTATCAAAACTCTAGGCCTCGATAAGCTCAGAAAACACGTTTTGACACTTTTTAGAAAAACAAGACCCTAATAACCAGTGTTTAAATGCACATGATAGACATTGTTCGTTTTTAAGCTTAAGCAATTTCACAAAACAGGTTTTTATCCATTTTTGACATTCTTAGTAAATCAGATACATTTTTCTTTCTAAAACATGTTATGTATTAAGAACGTCATTTTATTTTTATTAGGAATGAGGAAATGTGCACATGCATACGTGTATTATAATGAAGATATTTCTTACAACTTTCAAAAACAACATAAGACAAAGATATTTCTAGTAACTTCCTGAAAATAAAGTAAATGAAGTTGCATGTGTTGGTCCCGAAAAGATAACCAAGAGGGGGGGGGGGGGGGTGGTGGTGGTGGTGAATTGGTTACAAAACTTATTTTTCAAAATTTAACAAATTCACACTACTTGGTTATAATGGATTTAAAACTTACTTGAAACAAAAATCTAAACAAATTAAGCTTTTAAAAATTCGGATCAAAATTAAGATAACTCTTTCAAACTTGTAAACCTCTGCCAACTCTCTGAGTAAGAAAAATGTTAACAATTTACTTTATGATTAACCTTCTGAGTAAATAACTATATATATAGTGAACTTTCTGATTAATCTTCTGAGCAAACAAAACATAAACAATCAATACTCAAAATAAAAAGAGATAAGGAGAAGAGATTGCAAATCGATGTATAAGGTTCCGCCTTGTGCGTCAATCCTCTCTTCCAGCTCCAAGCCAGGGTCCCGGTATGCCTCACCGGTTGTGTTCCACTATCCAATCAAATCAACAAAGTTACAAGAAGTTCTTGCCAATTCTCTTTTGGCTACAATTCACTTAGCTTGATTCTCACAAACAATCAATCAACTAAGTCTACTTGTAACTCTCAACTCACTAAGAGTAAAAACAAATCAAGAGGAATATAAATTTTGAGTTTCCTCAATTTTTCGCTCAATGAACAGTAAAAAAATTGACAGATTCGAATGCTTGGACTTTATGATTTTCTCGTGTTGTCTCTGAGTTGATCTCAAAAATTGTTCTTCTTCTATCTGTTTCGTCCTCCTGTTTTTATTTTAAATATTACAACGGTTGGAAGCTCGATTGGATCAACTCTTCCAGATTTTTTGCGCGTTGAATCAGCTCAGTCATTTCCGAAAAATCTGCTTCCAGTTATCTTCAATTGACTCAATTTGAATTTGAATATTTAAATTTATCTTCATAATCCAGCTTCTGATGATAATATAAACATCTTGCAACTGATATGTTTATCCAAAAACTGAAAAATCGGACTTAATCTTGATCGTGTTGATTTACTGCACGTTATCCACTGTTCATGCTTATCTTCAATCTTCACGTGTAATGATTTTGACACAATCCACAAATTTCTGTCCTTGTAAATTCTTCAAACTAACTTTCTCCTTAAAATAATTATTACTTTTGAAAAAAATAAAATTAGTTAGAACTTTTCGAATTGAACTTGTATTTTCTTTAAAAGTATTTTCGTGTTCCTTAAATCAATTTAAGAATTCAAAACAAACCCTGATTTAATCCAACTTTGTGGAACACATTGAGTATAACACCCAATTTATACTCAACATTTGGAGCTAGGTCTTCAAAAACTAAATCGCGTTGGAAAAATACTTGATTTTGTGCAGTTCATGTACCTTGAGTTTCCTCTGAGTATTAAACTCATTACTGCAGGTCTTATAGATATACTTCTGAATAACCTTCTGAAAAGTTATTCTCTCTATGTCCAAGTCTCTGAGTTACCTTCTTTGTATAATATATAAAAAATATTTATCCTTCTGATAAACTTTCTATATTATTAACATTCATTACTGCATTCATAAAAAATTATATGATAAACATTAACTCTTTTTGTTATCATCAAAATCATCTCTTGAGAGAAATCAACATTCTCCCCCTTTTTGATGATAACAAAATCGTAAAAAATATTTTTGTTAAAACAAGTAGATCAGCAGCATATAAACTCAGCACATAGCATATAAACTCAACACATAAACTCCCAGTATTTCAGCATGCAAAAACTATCAACCAGTAGCAAATAGCATCAGAGGTGGTAATCAGCAAAAATATTTCTCTAGCCTCATTCTCCCCCTTTTTGTTAGCATCACAAAAGAGATTAAAAGGAGAAATATGCATATGAAATAAGCATCAAGGAGTCAATTATTACAGACCAAAACGAAATATAAGTCTTGAAACAAAGTCAGAAAGGAAACAAAGTAATTAGTCTTTCTTATAAGGAAGGTAAAATCCTTTCTTTTGAGCCTTCATTTTTCTTCTTTGGCGAAAAACTTGTCTTGCTAGAAGAATAATTGGTGGAATCTGTGTTGATACCAGATTGTGGAGTTGAAGAAAGGTTAGAACTGACTGTATCACCTCCACTTCAGATGGTTGATGAGAGGAAGAAGGAGCTGCAGATGGATCAGAGGAAAGAATAGCCAAAGGAGTTTGAGAATCCTCAGCAGGAGAAGAAAAAGTAACAGTCATAGCAGGAAATGTTGCATTTTCAGATTGCTCAAACGGAGGTTGATCATAGGCAACATCTTCATGTATTGGAGAAGAGTGTATATCAAGTTGTTCAGCAGGGGAGACATACTCAGGTTGAGCTTGGGGTGATGAAGGATGAGGATGACTAGTCTCACGATCAACACAAAAATCTTTAATAGAATGAAGAATAGATTCTATCAGAGATTGTTTGATTGACTCGAAGTGTTCACTGATAAGCTTTTCAACTATCATCCGAACCGAGGACTGTGAAGATTCACCTCTCGGATCAAGGTAAGTCCTATCCTCTGACTCACTTTTTGAGTCACTATCATGAATTCTCCTATCACTTTCTTTGATCTCAAATTTACACCCTGTCCTTATAGAATATTTTCTTCCCTTCTTCGCTGCCATTTTTTCTTTTCCTTTCCTTTTTGAAATTTCCTCATTACTTTTCTTTGTCTTTGTTCCTTCTGAGGAACCTTCTGTTTGATAAACTATCTCCCCCTCAGCGATAGATTTAATCTTTTCCCAATCAAATTTACCTTTGCTATACTGAGGATTAAGATACCATGAGCCATCTTTAGAAAACCAAAAATAATCTACCACTTGTATCCCCATTTTCTTGAGATTAGTTTCACCTATCTTCTTTAATGAAATAGGAATTTTGGGATTTTTAGAAATATGTATTTTCTTGAACTCAAATATCATCAACATATTTCCATATGGCTTATTATTCCTAGTTCTCCAAATATGACGCAGAATCATCCCTGCCATATCAAGCTTCCAATTTTTCTTCATGGCCAATATAACAATGGCCTCTCTTTCGAAATGGTTGTTGTACTGCCATTCTTAGGAAGAATGCAGTCAATAACTAGCTTGTGAAGCAACCTCACAACCAATTCAAACTCTGTTGAGAATATGTCTTTCTCCACAAAATCGCCAACCCCATCATTTAGCTCATTATACAATGATTTTCGATCATATTGCATTATCCTTATGTCATCTTTTTGATCACTCATTTCAAAACACTTTATCAAAACTGTCCTATTGAGAGAAAAAGTTTTTCCTCTTACTTGAGTTTTCAAAACAGACTCTTCCAGTTGTTGTAGATTATCATAAAATTCATGAATCAAATAACCATCTACCATATCAGAAAGACTACATAGTTTTTGACATCCTATACATCCAAGCCATTTTTCACAATCAAATCCATGTTCTCTAAAGAATTGAACATCAACAAAAGAACATTCGTGAATCTTACTTGAAGAAAGTTTCTGTCTTTTTGCTTGTGGAGTTTTCTTGGAAGTACGAGGAGTTGATTTCCTTTTCTTTTGTGATTGAGGAGTAAAGGGAGTAGTCTCTGAACTACTCTCTGAGAAGAAGTCAAAGGAAGCAACAGGTTCCTCTGAGGAAGTTTCTTCTTCCTTGCTTTCTTCCTCTTGGTCCTCATTCATGATTTGTTGATCTTGTTCCATCTTAGACCTTTTTTCTCGTCGATTTCCTTCTTTTGTCAACTTTTCTAGGTTTCTTCGGAGTCTGAGGGATCATGTTCTACTGATATTGTTCCCTTGACTGGTTTCGTCTTAAACCCTTTAGAAGCTAATCGGAATGACTTGCGTAAAGACATTGTAAAAAAAATTTGAAGAATGATGAAGAAGAAGATGATTAAGAAGAAATATGGAGAAACGAAGAGTAAAGATGGGACTTTTAATTTGATCAGAGGCTGACGGTTGAGTAGAAGAACGTTAGGAATGATAGACTTCATCTGCATGTTCCCAAGGAAAAGAAATACTGCCAATTTTCCTCTTTTTTTTTTTTTTTTATCTTCAATGAAAATTCAAATTTTGATTTTTAACTTTTGAAATCATTAATTAAAAGGATTACATATTCAAATTTCATTTCGTAAAAATTCAAATCTCATTTTTTCCAAAGGTTTAGTAAATATATCAGCATATTGATTTTCAGTTGAGACAAATTCTATATTAATATTCCCATTATTTACATGATCTCTTATGAAATGATGTCTAATTTCTATATGTTTAGTCCTAGAATGATGTACGGGATTTTTTGTTAAATTTATTGCACTTGTATTATCACATTTAATTGAAATATTTTTATATTTTAATCCAAAATCTTGTAACTGTTGTTTTATCCAAAGAATCTGTGCACAACAATTTCCAATTGAGACATATTCAGCTTCTGCTGTAGATAAAGCAACTGAATTTTGTTTCTTGGAAGACCAAGAAATTAATTTATTTCCCAAAAATTGACAAGTTCCAGAAGTACTTTTTCTATCAATCTTACATCATGCATAATCAGCATCTGAATATCCTATTAATTCAAAATTTTCATTTTTAGGATACCAAATTCCTAATTTTGTAGTACCAGCAATATACTTAAAAATTTTTTTAATAGCTTTTAAATGAGTTTCAGTATGACTACTTTGAAATCTTGCACAAATACACACAGAGAACAATATATCTGGCCTAGATGCAGTCAAATACAGAAGAGAACCAATTAAACTTCTACAAAATTTTTCATTAATTTTCTTACCTTTAGAATCACTATCTAACCTTATAGATGAACTCATTAGTGTAGCAGCTTCTTTTGAATTCTCAAATCCAAACTTTTTCAGAATTTGTTTGGTATATTTCTCTTGATGAATGAAGATTCCATCCTTTGTTTGCTTGATTTGTAATCCCAAAAAGAAATTTAATTCTCCCATCATGGACATTTCAAATTCAGACTGCATAAGCTTTGCAAATTCTTGACAATATTTTTCATTAGTAGATCCAAAAATTATGTCGTCAACATATATTTGCACAACAATTATATCATCATTGTAATATTTCAAAAATAAAGTAGTGTCAATAGTACCTCTTTGATATCCACTAGTTATGAGATATTCACTAAGTCTCTCATACCATGCTCTAGGTGCTTGTTTTAAACCATACAAAGCTTTTCTTAATTTAAAAACATGATCAGGCTTAAATGTATCCTCAAATCCTAGTGGTTGTTCAATATACACTTCTTCTTTAATATAGCCATTCAAAAATGCACTTTTTACATCCATTTGAAATAATTTGAAATTTTTATAACATGCAAAAGCTAGCAATAATCTTATAGCTTCCAATCTAGCAACTGGTGCATAAGTTTCATCATAGTCTATTCCTTCTTCTTGAGAATATCCTTTAGCTACAAGCCTTGCTTTATTTCTAACAATTTTACCATTTTCATCCAATTTATTCTTATATACCCATTTAGTTCCTATAATTGATTTATCTTCAGGTCTAGGGACTAAATTCCAAACATTATTTCTTTGGAATTGATTTAATTCCTCATGCATAGCATTTATCCAATTTTCATCATTTAATGCTTCATCTATGTTACTTGGTTCTATTTCAGATATCAAGGCAAAATGATTTTCAAGCTCTTGTAACTTAGATCTAGTTCTAGTTCCACATTCAATATCACCTATAATTAAACTTGGTGGATGTGAAGATTTATATTTCCAAGCCTTTGAACTTTCAGGAGTATCAAGATTTAACTTTTGCTTACCCCTGCCTTACCTTCTGCCTCAGCAGATTCTTGTAGAGTTTCTGTTATAGATGAACCAACGATCCAAGATCATGAGCCAAGTCAACATGAAGATCAAGTGGCTACGGTTGAAGTTCAAAGAAATTCAAGTCCAATTAACTTACCTCAAGGACCGATCACGAGATCTCGAGCTAAGAAGATTCAACAAGCTTTCAATCAACACTTCCAAAGTTTAATGACGTATACTAGTGATGGATTACATGGGTATCAAAGCTTTGGAACAAATGGAAATCAAGTGCGGGTCAATATACTTCAAGTGCAAGTGAAAATACATAAAGATCCTTCAATGTTAGGTTTTCTTTTAATATAATAAGGCCTCCAGCCTTTGAAGCTTATGGGCCGGCCTTTCATAGATGAATTCTCTTATTTTATTTATTTTAATAGTTTTGGTAGGGTTTCTTTATGCCTATATGCATGGACTATAAATAGTCTTGTTGGGATGTATTGAAACAAGTTTTGACATATTTGAATACCGAAAAGCTATTTGCTTGTTCTTTGTGTTCTTGAGAAGAATACATGTTTTTAGGAACATTCAAGGAAGTTTGATCATCTTCTTTGTGGAGTGTTTCGGGTTAGGGCATCATTGTTCTAACTATTTAGATCACCAAGAAAACTAAGACAAACCTATATCTAATCCTTCTTAGGGTTTGATTCCAATAGAATTCGTGGGTTTTCGTATTACTGTGTTGGGGGTCCATAATAATCAAAAGGGTTCTCAAGCGTGATTGCGAGGGTTCTCGTATCATTTGGTATCAAAGCAAAGTGAGAAGGATTAGAAAAAGAAAGTGTGAAAAGAAAGAGGGAAGTGAAAAGCAAAATGAAAATCGGCCTGGAGAGAAAAAGAATAAGAATGTGAGTTTGATTGCTAGGTCAAGTGAGGTTAGGCATGCTTTGAATGCCAATAGGCCTATATTTGTACTTTTGTACAAAGGGGCTTGTTTGGCCACTAATGACATTAATCCATCTATGCCTAGTGTGTTTTCTGATTTGTTGCAGGAATTTGAAGATGTGTTTCCAGAAGAGATGCCTAGTGGACTTCCACCAGTTAGGGGCATAGAGCATCAGATTGACTTCATTCCTGGAGCTGCCATACCCAATCGACCTGCCTACAGAACCAATCCCAGTGAGGCAAAGGAGATCCATAAGCAGGTTGAGGAGTTGCTAGAGAAAGGGTATGTAAGAGAGAGTCTGAGTCCTTGCTCGGTTCCTGTGATCCTAGTCCCTAAGAAGGATGGGACTTGGAGAATGTGTGTAGACTGCAGAGCCATCAACAAAATCACTGTAAAGTATCGTCATCCTATACCTAGGTTAGATGATATGTTGGATGAATTGTATGGTTCTTGTTTGTTTACAAAAATTGATTTGAAATCTGGTTACTATCAAATACGCATGAAAGTAGGAGATGAATGGAAAACAGCATTTAAGACTAAGTATGGCTTGTATGAGTGGCTTGTTATGCCTTTTGGTCTTACTAATGCACCTAGTACTTTTATGCGATTGATGAATCATGTGTTGCGTGAATACTTAGGTAAATTTGTTGTTGTTTATTTTGATGATATCTTGATTTACTCTAAGTGTTTTGATGATCATGTTATGCATGTGAGATTGGTTTTAACAAAACTTAGAGATGAGAAATTGTTTGCAAACCTTAAGAAGTGTAGTTTTTGCATGGATAGGGTCAATTTTCTGGGTTTTGTTGTTTCTAATCATGGAGTTGAGGTTGATGAGGAGAAGGTTAGAGCCATTAAGGAGTGGCCTAGACCTAAAAATGCTAGTGAGGTGCGGAGTTTTTATGGACTTGCTGGATTTTATAGGCGATTCATTAGAGATTTTAGTTCTATTGCTGCACCATTGAATGAGTTAGTTAAAAAGAATGTTGGTTTTACTTGGGGTGATGCACAAGAACATGCTTTTAATGAACTTAAAGATAAATTGTGTAATGCACCATTGCTTGCTTTACCTGACTTTGATAAAACTTTTGAGATTGAATGTGATGCTAGTGGCATAGGGATTGGAGCTGTTTTGATGCAGGATCATAAGCCACTAATGTACTTCAGTGAAAAGTTGAGTGGAGCGGCATTGAAGTATCCAACATATGATAAGGAGCTATATGCCTTAGTGCGAGCATTGCAAACATGGCAACACTACCTTTGGCCTAAGGAGTTTGTCATACACACTGATCATGAGAGTTTAAAGCATCTGAAGGGTCAAGATAAATTGAACAGGAGGCATGCTAAGTGGGTAGAATTCATTGAGACGTTCCCTTATGTCATCAAATACAAGCAAGGTAAGGAAAATATTGTCGCTGATGCGCTTTCAAGAAGGTACGCTTTACTTAACTCTCTTAGTACATCTTTGCTAGGATTTGAGTTAGTGAAAGAGATGTATCCACATGATGTTGATTTTGCTGGGATTTTTGCTGCTTGTGTTGATGGGACTGGTGTAAATGATTATTTTGTGTCTGATGGATTCTTGTTTAAGAAAAATAAATTGTGCATTCCTAGAAGTTCTGTGAGGGAATTACTAGTTAGGGAAGCACATGGAGGAGGTTGATGGGGCATTTTGGGGTAGATAAGACCTACAATATGCTGCATGAACATTTTTTTTGGCCTGGGATGAGACATGATGTGCATAAAGTTTGTCAAAATTGCATTACATGTAAGGAGGCTAAATCTAAACTGAAACCACATGGATTATATACACCTTTACCTGTTCCTGATGAACCTTGGACTGCTGTGTCTATGGATTTTGTGCTTGGATTGCCTAGGACTAGGAAAGGTCATGACAGTATCTTTGTTGTGGTAGATAGGTTTAGTAAAATGGCTCATTTTATTCCTTGTCATAAAACTGATGATGCTACATTCATTGCTGATTTGTTCTTTAGAGAGGTAGTGCGTCTGCATGGCATACCTAAAAGCATTGTTAGTGATAGAGATGTAAAATTTTTGAGTCACTTCTGGAGAGTGTTGTGGGCAAAGTTGGGAACTAAGCTTATGTTTTCAACTACCTGTCACCCACAGACTGATGGGCAAACTGAGGTGGTTAATAGAACATTGATTCAGTTGTTGAGGGCAATCATAGAGAAAAACATTAGGACTTGGGAGGATTGCTTACCATTTGTGGAGTTTGCATATAATAGAGCTATTCATAGCAGTACGCATTGTTCTCCATTTGAGATTGTGTATGGTTTTAATCCACTAACTCCTATTGATTTATTGCCATTACCACCTAACCAGTTTGTGAGTTTTGATGCTAATTCAAAGGCAGATTTTGTTAAGAAGCTACATAAGCAGGTGAAGAACAGGATTGAGCAACAGAATGCCAAAGTAGCTTCAAGAGTGAATAAAGGAAGGAAACCCATGATTTTTCAACCTGGAGAATGGGTTTGGGTGCATTTTCGCAAAGAGAGATTTCCAATTCAAAGAAAGTCCAAGTTGAATCCAAGAGGAGATGGTCCATTTCAGATTCTTGAGAGGATCAATGACAACGCCTACAAAGTCGACTTACCTGGTGAGTATAATGTTAGTGCAACTTTCAATGTTGCTGATCTTAGTCCGTTTGATGTAGGTGATGCTTTTGATTCGAGGACGAATCCTTTTCAAGAGGAGGGGAATGTTATAGATGAACCAACGATCCAAGATCGCGAGCCAAGTCAACATGAAGATCAAGTGGCTACGGTTGAAGTTCAAAGAAATTCAAGTCCAATTAACTTACCTCAAGGACCGATCACGAGATCTCGAGCTAAGAAGATTCAACAAGCTTTCAATCAACACTTCCAAAGTTTAATGACGTATACTAGTGATGGATTACATGGGTATCAAAGCTTTGGAACAAGTGGAAATCAAGTGCGGGTCAATATATTTCAAGTGCAAGTGAAAATACATAAAGATCCTTCAATGTTGGGTTTTCTTTTAATATAATAAGGCCTCCAGCCTTTGAAGCTTATGGGCCGGCCTTTCATAGATGAATTCTCTTATTTTATTTATTTTAATAGTTTTGGTAGGGTTTCTTTATGCCTATTTGCATGGACTATAAATAGTCTTGTTGGGATGTATTGAAACAAGTTTTGACATATTTGAATACCGAAAAGCTATTTGCTTGTTCTTTGTGTTCTTGAGAAGAATACATGTTTTTAGGAACATTCAAGGAAGTTTGATCATCTTCTTTGTGGAGTGTTTCGGGTTAGGGCATCATTGTTCTAACTATTTAGATCACCAAGAAAACTAAGACAAACCTATATCTAATCCTTCTTAGGGTTTGATTCCAATAGAATTCGTGGGTTTTCGTATTACTGTGTTGGGGGTCCATAATAATCAAAAGGGTTCTCAAGCGTGATTGCGAGGGTTCTCGTATCAGTTTCAGTATTATGTATATCAGTTGTATCAACCTTCTTCTCATTCACATCATTAATTTTATTCTCAATAGTAAGAACATCATCATCATCAAAATCATCTTTTACATTAATAAATCTTACATTTATAGATTCTTCAACTATTTTTGTTGTTTTGTTAAACACACGATATGCTTTACTATGTTGTGAATATCCAAGAAAAATTGCTTCATCTGATCTTTCATCAAATTTTCCAAGGTTATGTGTATTCTGTTTCACAAAACATGTACAACCAAAACATGAAAGTATGAAACAGATGGTTTTCTACCACGAAATAATTCATAAGATGTTTTTATAGTATGAGCTCTAATGTATACTCTATTCAGGATATAACATGCAGTTGCAACAGCTTCAGCCCAAAAATGTTTAGCTATTTTACTTTCATTCAACATAGAACGTGACATCTCTTGTATTGTTCTATTCTTCCTTTTAACTACTCTATTTTGTTGAGGTGTATATGGAGCAGAAAAATTATGTTGTATTCCATGTTCCTCACAAAAAGATATAAATGATGCATTATCAAATTCTGTACCATGATCAGTTCTTAAAGAAACAATGGAAAAACCTTTTTCATTTTGTATTTGTTTAGCAAATCTTTGAAAAATCTCAAAAGTTTATGATTTATGTTTGTTAGTATTTCTCTTTTGATGTTTTGATGATAACAAAAAGATTAAGTTTTACTAATGAATTTTTGAGTATGCAGACATCTCACATTTAATGTGATAAGTGAAGTAAGAGTTTTCAAGAGCTAAGCAAGAAGTTATGAAAATTTAAAGATAAATCAGAAAGTAGTTCAGAGACAAAATAGAAAGACAAAAGTATTCAGAAGGAAACTCAGAGAGTGAAACGGCTGAGCGACAAAACAACACTGCTCAGAAGGTAACTCAGAAGGTAAACTGGAAACAAGAATAGGATTCGCACAAAAGATCACAGTTCGAATCTTTTAAAATTATTTTATTATTTTGAAGACCCGCTCCAAAGTTGAGTGTATTTGGGTGATACATTCAAATGTTCCACAAAGTTGGTTATTATATCCAAGGGGATTCGAATTTTTTAATCAACGTATAAAAACTCAAAAGCTTATGACAGAAAAATTAATTAATCAAAGATCAGATTATGTCTGTTATTTATGGCTTGGGTTTATTCAATGATATTATAGAATTCGTTTTGTTATCAAGTTTGACAGTCATATCAAGAAGGAAAGATTCTATCATATTCTTTTGGGATTTAGAAGATATTTCACGAGAAAGTCTATCTTCATGATGGTCAAACAATGATATGGATAAACATCAACGTTATCAACAGCAAGATAAGATTTGGATAATCACAGAAGTTATCAAGCACAAAATCAGGAACTACTGGGAGATTATCATCTATCCAATTGTTTGAATTCGAATTCACTAACCGTTTTCAACCGAAGAAGAAGGAGAATTTTAAATTTAAATATCTCGAAGACATGAAGACAAGGTGTGAAAAAGACGAGAATAATCAAAAGCCTTTGAGAATCTCTTGCAAAATTACTGTCATTCGAAATTTTCCTTGAGCTGAAATTTTAGAAACGTTTATTCTTTTGTTTCAAAGCATTGTATATCTTGAATGAGATTTGTGTAGAAGTGAGTTACATTTAGTCTCTGTAGATCAGTAAATAGCTTGAGTGAAGCTAGATAGGCTGAGCAGAGTGTTTGAAGTTCTTGTTGAAGAACAAGATTGTATTCTCATTTCTTTTGGAAATAGTGGACATACCGGTGTGGAATACCGGGTCCCCTGCTTGGAGCTGGAAGAGGATTGACGCTTAAGGCGGAACCTCTATAAATCGATCTTACAATCTCTTTTCTACTTATCTTTTTAATTTCGTGCATATTTTATTGTTTATTCTTGCTGCATTATAACTCAGAAGACCAGTCAGAGAGTAACTGGAAATTTAAGTTATACTGAACATTGAACTCAGAAGATCAGTCAGAGAGTAACTGGGAGCAAAATAAATTTTTACTAACATATTTTCTTTTAATTATTTGCAAACTTGATCTTGTTTGATATTATTCGAAATTTATCATATATTTAAAATAGAGTTTTAGAAGCCATTTAATTTGAGTAACTAAGCGAAGTGAATTTGGTTGAATTTGAAAAGGTTAAATTTTTATTAAATAACCAATTCACCCCCTCTTGGTTATCTTTCGGGACCAACAATGTTTTTAAAAGAACACCATGTATATCTTGAAAAATCATCTACTATTATAAGACCATATTTGCTTCCTCCTAGACTCAAGGTTCTAGTAGGTCCAAATAAGTCAAGATGTAAAAATTCAAGTGGTCTTTTAGTTGTCATCAAATTAATACTTTTGTGTGAAATTGAGATCATTTTGTTCTTTAAACAAGTTGAACATTTAACTTCATGCTTTATATTGATTTTGGGTAAACCAACAACAATATTCTTTTTAGATAATTTTTCCAAATGATTGAAATTCACATGCCCTAGTTTTTTGTGCCATATATAAATACTATCATTCATAGTCAAAAAGCAACATTCAACATTCATATCAGATGGTGTAATTAAATATACATTCCTTTTTCTATATCCTTCAAATAATTTAATTCCATCAGAATTATATGCAAAACATTTGTTTTTCTCAAAATTCATTTGATAGCCTTTATCACATAGTTGACTTATACTTAAGAGATTGTGTTTTAATCCTTTGACTAAGGAAACATTTTCAATCATGTATGGGGGATGACCAATTGTACGTGTTCCAATGATTTTACCACGGCTATCATCACCAAATCTTACATACCCCTTTTCTTTCCAAACTATGCTAGTGAACAAGGAAGGATCTCCAGTCATATAGCCTGAACATCCACTGTCCAAGTATCATGTTTCTTTTATTTTTGCTCCTTGTTCCTGCAATCAGAAATAAGGTGATTAAACCTTTTTAGGAACCCAAACAAACTTGGGTCCTTGATAAGTCAAGCTCGCCTTATCTTGTTTCTTAACTTGATGTGTACTGAGCTTGTTTCTTTTGTAGAAACAATATTTTTCAATATGACCTATTTTATTACAAAATGAACATGCATATGATTGTTGATAATACCTTTGATTTCCCCTTTTATAGTTATGATGTGTTGGATAATCATTATAAGCATACATGTACCTTCTGCTAGGATAGCTTGGTTGAACATACCTTCTGATGTTCCTTCTGCTGTTACTGTTCTTGCCTTTCTCGTTATGAACAGAAGCTTGGTTGTTCGCTGGTTTATTTTCTTTCACAAAAATCGTCTTTTTCAAATTGTTTGATGAATTTCCAAATTCATATCCTAACCCATGTTTGATAAAAGATGGTCTTTGACTTCCAATTAACATATTCAATTTCTTATCACTTTCATTAAATTTGTTGAACGTGTTCTTTATCGATTGAGACAGATCTTCAACTCTTCCTTTTAATTCCTTAATTTTGGTTTTCAAAACTTCATTTTCTTTCTTGACACCATCAGTTTTGACAAACAATTTCTCATTGTCATTTTTCAAAATATCATTTTCATTAATAAGAAGTTTATTAGTTTGACGCAAAACATCCTTTTCGTTCTTAAGAGCTTTGTTTTCTATTTCTAATTTCGTGATTTTTACATCTGCCCTTTTTAATGCTTTAAGTAACTTTTTCATTTCGGAATAAATGTCATTTTCATTTATATCTTCATCGGAATCAGAATGTACCTCAGATGCAGCCATCAAGCACAAATTTGCTTCTTCTTCATTGTCACTTGTATCTTCTGATTCACCTTTTGATTCATCAAGATCACTCCATGTCGTCATCATAGCATGGCTTTTCTTCTTGAATTTCTTCATTTTCTTTTTCAATATAGGACACTCGTACTTGATGTGACCAGGTTGTTTGCATTCGTAACACACGAGTTCCTTCTTTTCTTTCTTTTCTTCCTTTTCTTTGTAATTCTTTCCTGCACTTGACTTGTTAGTTTTACTGAAATTATTATATTTCTTACCTTTAAAGAACTTGCTCAATCTTCTTGCAAGCATGCCAATGTTTTCTTCCATGTTGTCATCATCGGAATCAGTTTCATCATTTGTGACTTTTCTTGCTTTGAAAGCTATTGCTCTTGAGCTTCCTTCTGCTTCTTCAGTTGTGTTAATGTGTGACTCGTAAGCTAATAGTTTCTCCCTTAGTTGACTAAGAGTTAGCTTGTGGTCTTGGGCTTCTTCAATTGCTGTCTTTTTAGCATCCCATGACTTTGGCAATATTCTGAGTATCTTCCTGACTAAATCAGAATCATCCATTTTCTTTCCAAGAGAAGTCAGTTCATTAGTTATAGCAGTAAAACGATTAAAAGCTTCTCTTATTTTCTCTTCAGGTTTGATCTTAAACAGCTTATATTGTTGCAGCAAAGAATTAATCTTTGTTTCCTTAATAGTATTAGTTCCTTCATAAGTTTTGGATAGTGTATCCCAAATGTCTTTTGCAGTTTCACAAGAAGAAATTAAATAGAATTCAGAAGGAGCTATAGTAGTGAGTAAGAGATTCTTAGCCTTATTGTTTTTCTCAATGTGCTTCAATTGTTCATCAGTAAAACTGCCATCATCATTCATAACCACTTGTGTGTCTCCGAAAGAAATCACTTGCCAAGATGCATAGTCATTAGCTTTTATATAAGTAGACATGCGCATTTTCCAATACAGATAGTTCGTTCCATCAAAATATGGAGCTCGGTTAATAGCAATGTTATTATCAGCCATTTGTAAGGATTACTCAAGTAAAATGTATGAACACTGCTCTGATAGCAATTGTTGGTCCCGAAAAAATAACCAAGAGGGGGGGGGGGGGGGGGGGAGGTGAATTGGTTATAAAACTTATTTTTCAAAATTTAAACAAATTCCACACTACTTGGTTATAATGGATTTAAAACTTACTTGAAATAATAATCTAAACAAATTAAAGCTTTATGAAAAATTCGGATCAAAATTAAGACAACTCTTTCAAACTTGTAAACCTTCTGCCTAACTCTCTGAGTAAGAAAAATGTTAACAATTTACTCTATGATTAACCTTCTGAGTAAATAACTATATATATAGTGAACTTTCTGATTTATCTTCTGAGCAAACAAAACATAAACAATCAATACTCAAAATAAAAAGAGATAAGGAGAAGAGATTGCAAATCGATGTATAGAGGTTCCGCCTTGTGCGTCAATCCTCTCTTCCAGCTCCAAGCCAGGGTCCCGGTATTCCTCACCGGTTGTGTTCCACTATCCAATCAAATCAACAAAGTTACAAGAAGTTCTTGCCAATTCTCTTTTGGCTACAATTCACTTAGCTTGATTCTCACAAACAATCAATCAACTAAGTCTACTTGTAACGCTCAACTCACTAAGAGTAAAAACAAATCAAGAGGAATATAAATTTTGAGTTTCCTCAATTTTTCGCTCAATGAACAGTAAAAAAATTGACAGATTTCGAATGCTTGGACTTTCTGATTTTCTCGTGTTGTCTCTAAGTTGATCTAAAAAATTGTTCTTCTTCTATCTGTTTCGTCCTCCTGTTTTTTATTTTAAATATACAACGGTTGGAAGCTCGATTGGATCAACTCTTCCAGATTTTTGCGCGTTGAATCAGCTCAGTCATTTCCGAAAAATTTGCTTCCAGTTATCTTCGATTGACTCAATTTGAATTTAAATATTTGAATTTATCTTCATAATCCAGCATTTGATGATAATATAAACATCTTGCAACCGATATTTTATCCAAAAACTGAAAAATCGGACTTAATCTTGATCGTGTTGATTCATTGCACGTTATCCACAGTTCATGCTTATCTTCAATCTTCACGTGTAATGATTTTGACACAATCCACAAATTCTATCCTTGTAAATTCTTCAAACTAACTTCTCCTTAAAATAATTATTACTTTTGAAAAAAATAAAATTAGTTGAACTTTAAAGAATTGAACTGTATTTTCTTAAAAGTATTTCGTGTTCCTTAAATCAATTTAAGAATTCTAAAACAAATTCTGTGGATTAATCCAACTTTGTGGAACACATTGAGTATAACACCCAATTTATAATCAACATTTGGAGCTAGGTCTTCAAAAACTAAATCGCGTTGGAAAAATACTTGTTTTTTGTGCGATTCATGTACCTTCTGAGTTTCCCTCTGAGTATTAAACTCATCACTGCAGGTCTTATATATACTTTCTGAATAACCTTCTGAAAAGTTATTCTCTCTATGTCCAAGTCTCTGAGTTACCTTCTTGTATAATATATAAAAAATATTTATCCTTCGATAAACTTTCTATATTATTAACATTCATTACTGCATTCATAAAAAAATATAAACATTTAACTCTTTTTGTTATCATCAAAATCATCTCTTGAGAGAAATCAACAACATGTCCTGCTTTTGAAGACCACTTCGCCTTTTCTTTTCCAAAACACTGGTCGTAAAAGCGTGTAAGCACGATCCTGAGGCATTTCAAGATAAAAGGTAGAGGCTTACGAAGAACAGATTTTGAGCAGGTAGAGTGTGCTTTTTAGAAAAGTAGATATTTTGAAAATATTATGGTTATTTTATGAAAACAGCATCGCTCAATTAGTGTGAATTTTCAAATCACTATTTAGCTTTCTTTTAAACATAAAAGAAAATAATGAATGTTTATTGGGAGTTGTCATTTCAATATTTAATGAGTGAAGCTCTACTTAAGAGAAAAGGACAGTATGTCCATACTTTAAAATTTATTGTAGTAGGCATGCATGAAATTTTCTAGTACTTTTAGGAAAGGTTTAATATATAAAACGAAACTTTAAAATTCATAATGCACATAAAAAACTATCCTTTAAAACCCCTAGGAGCCATTAATTAAAGAAAACCTCAACCCTTTTAATGTGTTGGAAAAACAACACATTTATATCTCCAAAAGAATAATGATTATTATACTATTAAAGCATTTATTAGTTCAAGATATTAAATTATATTTTATAAGTGCAAGGAGATGTTGTGTTGGGATGCCTTTATGCGCATGTTGATGCTAGGGTCGGTTTTGGAAGAGTTTATAGTGAATGAAGTTGTTTTAGAGGTTATTTTGCATGATGTTCGTGTTGCCACCTAGTTATGCTCTCGTGGTGGATCAGTGGTAGACTTAATGTAAGTACCCCATGACAGACACTGAGGATTGTCGTAGCCAAAAGTAAAATAAAGTATAAGATGCATAGCTTCTATCGCGGCCTAATGTCGAGCCCTTATGTACCCACGATATAAGCCGTGAGCTTTTTAGTAGCACGTGACCCCCAATTTGTTAAGATGCGACTTGGTTTTTCTTATATCAATGTACCCTGCAACCCTTCATAAGTTGCCCTTGACCCTTAGTTTGCTTAGGCACGAGCCTAGTTTTGTGTAGCGATGTGACACTCAACCCAACCTAAGTAGTACACGATAGAGAAGAACATAAGTTAAGGTATTTTTATCAGAAATCTAAGACACTTAAGTTTTGAAAAGAATTCTATCCTCTCTATTATGTGTTTAGTGATATATGCTTACTGTTCTATAAGACCTTTCAATCAAGACCCATAATTTCTAGTAGATTACTATGACTCTACGTAGGATTGTCACGCCCCGAGGGTTATCATAAACGTGGCAGTCCGCCGTACACAATACTAAAGCTTAGGAATGACTACCTTAGTCACGCAAAGGCTTCCATATCATGTATAAGGCGTACATCACAACCAATGGAACGCATCGAAGTAGCACAATTTATATTGATAATGAATAAGTAACAAGGTGTAGACACCCGATTTTTGCTCAATTTAAGGCTCAAATTTATGATAAAAATTAGTATTATGTCAAGTTCACAAAAAAATAGTAAAAAATAGAAAAACAAAAAAATAGCAAAAATAGCACAAAAAAATCAAAAATAGTAAAAATAAAAAGTAGTAAGGTAAATAAATAAAAAATGAGAGGAAAAAAAGACAAGGTGAAAAAAAAACACAGCGTGTCTTTTCCAAAATTAACCAAAAAAATTAAAAAAATTAAAAATGAAAAAAGAAAAATATATTATTATTAAAAATTGTTTGAGCTTGATGTAATACATATTTTTATATAAATTGTTTTTAAAGATAACAATTTTTTAAAATTATTTTGTTAATTAAATGATATTTTAAGAGAGCCTTGAACATTATTTCTGGCAAACCTAAACCAGCACAGGCCAATGGCTAGTGATTAAGACCACTGGCCCAACATCTGACCAAACCAGAGGACCAGGGTTCGAAACATGGTGGAGGCAAATTTTTTGCCTCTTTATCCTCATTTTTTTTTTCTGCAAAACAGCTCAACCCCACCATTTTGGCATTAATTTGGTCAACTAATCATCTTTGATTTTCGAAATTGAAGATAGAAATGGAAAGTAGGCATGGAACTTTGAATTCACATCAATTTTTTGGCAAGAAATCAGTCTCGAACAAATCCAAATTATTGATTGAAAATCTAAAAAAATTGATTTCCAAAGCTTTGAAGAATCATCAATGTGCTTTAAAACAAATTTATGGTGGAAATTTTGCAACCCTCGATCCTTAGAATCAATTTGTAACCGACGAGTTCAAGTTTTGTAACGGCCATTAATGGTCGTGATCCATAACTTCCCCAATTTTTCAAATTTCGTAACCCCCGATCCTTAGAATCAATTTGTAATCGACGAGTTCAAGTTTTGTAACGGCCATTAATGGTCGTGATTCGTAACTTCCCCAATTTTTCAAAATTCGTAACGGCCGGCGATTACTTCATCAATTTGTAACCTCCGATCTTTTCACTTGCTTGTAACGGCCATTAATGGTCGTGCACCCCTCCATCTTCCTCCATGCTCCTATAAAATGACAACCAATTCCTCCTCTTCAAGACAGAGAGATCGAAACATAGAAAGTAAAAAAAAAAAAAAAATGATCTCTCTCGCAACTCTCTTCTCTATATCTCTTGTTCTCTCTCTCTCTCTCTCTCAACACCCCTATCTCTATCATACACCAAACCAGATCGTGACCCAGCCCTTCAATCATCACCACCATTACACGTCCCAGTCTCCAACGAAGCTGACTAGATCATTTGATAAGGGGTGATCCATGAACAAAAGGTAAACAACAATTGCAAGGATTACTTAGAGATTCAAAGCATTCGAAAAAATTTCGAAGTTAGGGTTTAGAGAGAGAAAAATCACAAATTCGAAGTTTTTGGATCAAACTCGATCCAAATTGAGTGTTTAGAGAGCTTTAGGAAGTTTTCTTAGAGATCCAAGTTTTTAGATTGCTCAAAGAATCCAGATTTAAGCTCTGCAAATTTTCGAATCTTAACCACCGATAGCCACCAGCTCGAACCACCACCTGCGGCGATTCTGGGTGGAAGCCACCACCTCCAGCAAATCAGACGACCCAGATTGAAAGTCAACAGATCAGACGGCTCTGATCAAGTTTTTCATCCAAATTATTTTCATAAATTTGCTATGAAAATAATAATCAAAGTTTTTCATCCAAATTATTTTCATAAATTTGCTATGAAAATAATCATTAAAGTTTTCATTAAGTTTTCATCAAATCATTTTCATAAATTTTCTATGAAAATAATCAAAGTTTTCATCAAATTAATCAAAGTTTTCATCAAATGATTTTCATAAATTTGCTATGAAAATAATCAAGTTTTCATCAAATTATTTTCATAAATTAGCTATGAAAATAGTCATCCAAAAGTTTTCAATCAAAATATTTTCATAGTAGCATTAAATTAACTATGAAAATATTCAATCAAGTTTAATCAAAATTGATTTTTCATGTAGCATTAAATTAGCCCTGAATTATCATAAAATGATTTTAAAGAAAAATGATTTTGGACTTAGAAAAATTGCATTTCATGAAATGAAAATCAATTAATTAGATCATAGGATTAATTAAAAATGGTTTCATAAAAATTCAAAATTTATGAATTTAAAGTGAAAAGAGTTCCAAAATTAAAATTGATCAACAAACTAAGGTTATTTTCAAAGAACTACGTTTTGTCTGATCTCGATTAGCGAGTACGTAGGCACCTACGGGGGCGACAATAAAAAAATGAAAAAATATTTTTTGTTTATCATTTTGGTTATTTTTGTGTAATTTTTGAGAATATAAAAATATAAAAATATAAAAAGAAAAACAAAAATGTGACTTGTAAATATTTTTATTTGAAATTTTGAGCATATAAAGGATATATTATAAATTTAAAATTCCAAAAGTGGTAACCTTTGGTTTTAATAGGTTAGCCCCCGAATCCACGATATCTGGTTTTAAAGTTTGGTTTTCAAATCAAATTTTTCGCAGACTAGTAGCTAAGTTAGGATCAACCGACCATCGTTTGATACGAAAACCTTAGGTATATAAACCTAAGACCCAACGTCAAATGGAATTAAACCCCAAGGATCGTCTAAGAAACCTGGTGGAAAACCGCGACCCGTTGTCTATATGTAGATAAGAACCTTGGTATAAAGGAGAGCGCCACAATCGGGAATGGAAAACCCGATTGATAAGTCATGGTGAACACCACGGGTAAAAACCCGATAAGTTCAAACAAGTTCTTTCCAGAACTCAAAGAGAAAAAGCTCTCAAATTTTCATTCTTTCTAGTCTTCTCTCAAAAGATTACATATGATGGGTCTTTATAGGCTTAGTTAGCCTAAAACTAAGCAACTAAATAATAAATACATGGAAAACCAAAAAGACATAAAAAAATTCAAACTAAGCAATAAATACAAAAAAAAAACTGAAAAGTTATATAAAAAAAATTCAAACTAATCAATAAATACAATGACGCCATCCAATCCTCATCATTCCCTCCTTCTTGAAAAAGATTCGTCCTCGAATCTTCAAACTGACGCGAACCACAAGCGACCTGCCTTGAGACCCAACATCAATATGCTTGAAAACATCGTTCCTCTTTCTCGAAAAAGTTTGGTCATTGATTCTCCAAACTGATGTGAACCACAAGCGACCTGCCTTGAGACCCGACACCAATATGCTTGGAAACTTCTATCACAAAAATCTGACCAGATTGATAAGCGACAAACCACAATTTTTTTTTTATACCCTAGATCTAAAGATCACAACTTTTCATAAAAGAACCCTAACAACAGACCAATCAAAATCAAATCTTTGTTTTTTTTTTATCTAATCCTAATAAGATAAATCTAACAAATCAAAAGACATAACCAAGGGATATGAACGATTAAAGTGTTACCTCTAATCGAATTAGGATATGGATTTACTTGATTCAAGAAGCCGAAGCTCTGATACCAAATGATACGAAAAACCTTAGGTATATTAAACCTAAGACCCAATGATGTGATCCATATAGCATCATCAATTGAGCCCATCAAGTTCAAGATCAATAATCCAGTTAAAGGAAAAGAAGGCTTGTTGACGGGAGTTATGATCATTAAATCACAAGTCAAAGTTTGGGATACAAGAGATTAAAGGATTTTTAGGGATATTTATTGATAGTTTAAATGTTTCAAGTTAAATAGTATATTTCAAAATATTGTAACTGTTTTAGGTTTTTTTTTAGTCTATTCTTCATTTGTATACATATGATGGGCTTTGTATAGAAAAAAAAGAAGACAATTTATATGAATGTTATTCATTCTCTTTGAGAGAAAACTCCATCTTGTTCCTTGTGAACGAATTTCCACTTGATTTCCTTGATCTAAACACTCAAGGAGGTCGACGTGATAACTAGGTTGCGATCAACAGGTTTGTTCGAGGTCTAGTTCCATTCCATTCATTGATAATTAGGTTTGCAATCAACAGGTTTGATTGAGGTCTAATTCCATCCTACGAATCGGGTTCCAATTCCAATCAACGATTTGGGGTTCTAGGTTTAATATACCTAGGTTACCATATCATTTGGTATCAAGCTACGTTTCTTGTCACAAGTAATCTATCCTTTTATCTTTATTTAATCTTGCTATCTATTTGTTGTTGTTCTTGATTAGGGTTCTTGAGTCAAAAAAAAAAAAAGAGAGGACTTTAATTTTTGTCGAGGGTTTTGTTTTTGCTATCTAGGGTTTGAGTTGTCTAAAAAAAAAAAATTAATTATGAGTAAAGTGCAAGTGAGATCTAGCTGTTGAGGCATGATGTTGATGAGATTTCTAGTGATCCTAAATTTTACATTAGATGCCATGTAAACCATGTAAAGGACAAAACATGCAGTTTGAGGATTGATGTGGGTGTTACGCAAATTTTGTTAGTATCTTGATGGTAGAAAAATTGAATTTGAAAACTAGCATGCATCAAAACCTTATAAATTAAAGTTGTCAAAAGGGTATGAAGAAAATTCAGGTGACTGAGCAAGTTCTAATTTTTTTTTGATTGGCAAGTATATTGATGAGTCTTATGTGATGTGGTACCAATGGAAACTTGTCATATTTCTTTTGGGACAACCATGGCAATTTCAGAGGAAAGCCAGATGATGAGGACAATAATCGATATTTTTTGTTTTAAACAAAAGATGGGTGAAATTAGTCTCTCTCAATCCTTTGGAGGCTTGTATGGATCAGAAGATAATAGCTCAAAGTTTTAGAGAGAGAGAAAAACACAAGCGTGAGAGTGAGGAAAAGTGTGATGAAAACACTTTGGTGAGCATCGAGGAAAAAGAATCAGTGTGAAACACTAGAGGTTATATTTGTTTATCAAGTAATGATTTTTCTTTCCTAGTGAAATTGATTCCTCAATGCAGGGATTTAAAGAATTGAGTCCTCAAGAAGATCAAGATGAAATAGAATCTCAATCTAAATTCGTTGTTTGCAATTTAGAAGTGTCTAAACGCGAAGATTCGAGGACGAATCTTTTCGAAGAAGGAGGAATGATGTGATCCATATAGCATCATCAATTGAGCTCATCAAGTTCAAGATCAATAATCCAGTTAAAGGAAAAGAAGGCTTGTTGACGGGAGTTATGATCATTAAATCACAAGTCAAGTTTGGATACAAGAGATTAAAGGATTTTTAGGGATATTTTTGATAGTTTAAATGTTTCAAGTTAAATAGTATATTTCAAAATATTGTAACTGTTTTAGGTTTTTTCAGTTTATTCTTCATTTGTATATATTATGGGCTTTGTATAAAAAAAAAAAAAAAGAAGACAATTTATATGAATGTTATTCATTCTCTTTGTGAGAAAACTCCATCTTGTTCCTTGTGAACGAATTTCCATTTGATTTTCTTGATCTAAACACTCAAGGAGGTCGACGTGATAACTAGGTTGCGATCAACAGGTTTGTTTGAGGTCTAGTTCCATTCCATTCATTGATAATTAGGTTGCAATCAACAAGTTTGATTGAGGTCTAATTCCATCCTACGACAACTTGTTTCAAGACGATCCTCGGGTTCCAATTCCAATCAACGATTTGGGGGTTCTAGGTTTAATATACCTAGAGTTACCATATCACCATTGATCCTAGCTTTTTATTTTTTCCCGATTTATATCAGGTGGCGACTCTAAAAAGTTTTCAAAAATTAAAATTTCTTTTAACCCCTAGTCGAGGATTCATGTTAAATGGGTTCGGGTTTAATGTGAATCGGGTTAGGAGAAATGAACCAGATAGTGAAAAATCCAGGCTCGACAGCTTGGCGACTCCACTGGGGACACCTAAATTTTTTTAAAAAAAAAAGGGCTAGCCACTTAGGAATTTTAAATTTTAAATTTATCCTTTAAAATTGCCTGATTTTTTGTGAATATATACATTATAATTCTTTGTACATTATTTGGATAATTGTTTTGTGAATATATATACTAATCTTGCAGATAAAAAAGAAGAAGAAGAAGAAGAAAGGGCAATAGTCTTATTTATTTATTTATTGATTCTTTGTACATATATTTGTCTTGTAATATATTGTATACTAATATTCAGGCATAAAAAAAGGGGGCAATAGATTATTCATTTGCATTTGCATTGCATCTGCATATTAGCATAAATGTGTGCTAGATACGGTCGGACCCAGGCCGTCTTAAGAGCCTAAGCAGGAGGACGAAGTAAGGTCCGGGGCTGTGGCTTTCCACCCTCTAGATCAAGAAATGTCCTCCCACTCCGGTTTAGTACCACTAAACCGGGGGACCTATAGAACCCTACCAAATCATGCATTCATCAACATGGGATATGACCAAATTTTTAAAAAAAAAATGGAGTTATATCATTTTTTTTTCCAAATAAAAAATTTATTAAAAATAAAAAAGGGGTTTCAAAAAGAAAATTTAAAAAAAAAAAAAATAAAAAAAAATAAAAATCAAATAAAACAAAGTTTTTAACCAATTCCAACAAAGTCTTAAAAAATGTGGAGTAATATTCTTTTAGTATTAGTTGGCCCTATAAGATAAATAAATAAAAATGATTTGATAAAGGTTTTTGAAACTATTGTTTTTAATAACTCCTGTAAATATTTTCAAAATCTATTGGTCATTATCCCCATTTGCATTCGTGTGCTAGCATATGTGCATATTTGCATCCTTGCATTTGTATATATTTTCTTAAAAAATGTGTAGAGTAGACTTGTATATATTCATAGAATATATTGTCCACCTATAGTTATAGGTCCTTTCCAACCAAAATTATCTTTGTCATAAGTATTCCATTTCATTGTCCTCAAATCAATCATTTTGTAAATATTTGCCCCCACTTAAGGGGAGAGGGTCATTTGTTTACCTCTATTCTTGTAAGTTAGTTTTTGCCTAAAGAAAAAACTTTGAGTTGTAAATAAATTTCCACTTTAGATTAGAAACATTCATTTTCCAAACCTCTTTTGTAAATAACCATTTTTTCAAAAAAAAAGAAGAGAATAACAAGTTTTTAAAATTTCTTTTCTAAAAAGAAAGAAAAAAAGAAAAAAGAATAAAAGTTTCAAAAAAATGTATAATAAATGAAGAAAAAAGGAAAGTTGCCAACAGGAAAGAATATTTCAAAAAAATTGTTATCCCAATGATCATTCAGTAAAAGGCAATTGAAATCAAAATTAGGGCAACCAAAAGGACTTTACCGATTAGGGGCATTTGATAAACCTAAATGGGGCATTTAGTTAAATATCTTGAGGCAATAAAAATGGATGATTGAAAGCCAAGAGAAATATCTCACTAAAAATAATTGCCTAGGATGAAAAGAGGCAAATTTAATCCCAAACACCAACCCTACACACTCGAGAGAGGAGTGAATTGTGAGAGATAAGGTGGACTCATTCCTTAAAGAGGTCTGTCTTGAATTTAGTACATGGGTCAAAATGAAATTAGGCATTCATTTCAAAATCTTAAACACATTTACCCTTTGTCAGCCCATTTGAGCCTATCAAGGAAGTGTCTTAAAAATAAACCCTGTCAGGAACCACCACAATGGGGCAATCAGGAGGTTAGGGTCATTAACAAGGAGAAAAAGGAGTAACTTATATGCACTTGACCTAGTCGCATCAATTCAAGAGTAGTCAATTGACAAAAATAAATCTTTTCCTATGAAAGAAAAAGAGTCTCCATTTCAAACCATACACACACATGTACTTTGAGCTATAGACCACAAAAGGAAAAAAAACAAATCACCTTGGATTCATGTCCCAAAAAAGGAAAAAAAGAAAAAAAAAGAGGAAGAAAAAAAAAAAAGAAAAAAAGACAAGAAAAAATCAAGGAGAGATCAACAAAAGAAAAAAAAAAGAAGAAGAAGAAGAAGAAGCAAACAAGGTGATAATAAATCAATGATTTGCAAACACAAATAGAAACACATAGCTCAAAATCATCAAAATTCATCAAAATTCATTCTATATTAAGCCCCGCCCACAAATTCCACCCTTTGGAGACTCTTTGGATCAAAGGAGTTGATCTATTAATACCCTTGAAACTAGGGACAAGTGCATCATCAAGTTTTCCTTAAGGGTTCTTGACTTGTAAACCCGGGTTGTGTTGAAAATTTTTCAGAAAAAAGCCTTTATGAAATATCCTTTTTGATTAAAGCCAATAACCAAAAGCCCACATTACAGTCCAAAGAAGACCTAATAGATTGACTGATGTGTATTACTTGCAAGCCGGACCATAATTTTTGGAATCCGAGTCAAAAGTGAAAATGAGCCTAAGAGAGTGTGAGGAAGTCCTCTTTGACTAAGCAATCAAAATGAGATAACCAATCTTGGTATATAAATTGTCCACAGGGGCATAAAATCATTTGCTCCAATTTGAAAGGTATCTGCCTCAAGTTTAGCAATTATTTGCCCCAAAATTAAAAACAATGCCCCAATAGTGAATTGAAGTCCTCAAAAGTAAAATTTTTTGCCCCCAATGATTAAAATTTTTCAATGAGAAACCTTAAGTGGTTAAATAGTCAAGCCTGAGGCTGAACTGAAGTGAATGATCAATGGGCAAACACAATTCATTTTTACCTGTTGGTAACTTTCTTTAAAAGTGAAAGTAAAAAAAAAAAAAAGAAAAAATATATAAAAATTACTTTTGGTTCAAATCTTTGAAAAAAAAAAAAGACATTTCTAAGAAAAGAAGGGATTGTAAGTCCATCACTTTCCCAAGAAAAAAGGAAGTTAGGATTTTCAAGTCCACTTTTTCAACTAACTCTCTCAAATCAAGTTTTTCAATCAAAAGAAATAGCAAATTGTTGCTTTCTTAACCAAGTTTTTCAAAGAAATAGCAAATTCGTTGCTTTCTCAATCAAGTTTTTAATCAAAAGAAATAGCAAATTGTTGCTTTCAACCAAGTTTTTCAAAGAAATAGCAAATTCGTTGCTTTCTCAATCAAGTTTTTCAATCAAAAGAAATAGCAAATTGTTGCTTTCTAACCAAGTTTTTCAAAGAAATAGCAAATTCGTTGCTTTCTCAATCAAGTTTTTCAATCAAAAGAAATAGCAAATTGTTGCTTTCTCAACCAAGTTTTTCAAAGAAATAGCAAATTCGTTGCTTTCTCAATCAAGTTTTTCAATCAAAAGAAATAGCAAATTGTTGCTTTCTCAACCAAGTTTTTCAAAGAAATAGCAAATTCGTTGCTTTCTCAATCAAGTTTTTCAATTTAATAGCAAATTCGTTGTTTTCTCAACTAAGTTTGTCAATCCAATTTCCAAAAGAAATAGCAAATTCGTTGCTTTCTGAACCAAGTCAATCGAATTTCCAAGAAAGAGAGTAAATTCACTGCTTTCTCAAACAAATTTTTTAACCAAGTTTGTGAGATTATTGTTTTCTCAGCTAAATAATCCCCATTGGATTTAAAGTGAAAAAATAAAAAAGTTTCCAAATTAGCCAAGATTTCAAATTATAAGATTTCAAAAATCCAGTTTCCAAGAAGTTTTGTTCCTCCAATATGTAGGATCACCTGCTCAAAGGAGCGTCGTCCTACCATTTTAAAGAATTAGGATCACTTGCTCAAAAGAGCGTCGTCCTATTATTTGAAGAATAAGGATCACTTGCTCAAAGGAGCGTCGTCCTACCATTTTAAGGAATTAGGATCACCTGCTCAAAGGAGCGTCGTCCTACCATTTTGAAGAATTAGGATCACTTGCTCGGAGGAGCGTCATCCTATTGTGTTAAAAATTAGGATCACTTGTTCAAAGGAACGTCGTCCTACTGTTTTAAGAAATTAGGATCACATGCTCAAAGGAGCATCATCCTATTGAAAAATTAGGTTCACTTGCTCAAAGGAGCGTCATCCTACTGTTTTAAGGAATTAGGATCACTTGCTTAAAGGAGCGTCATCCTATTGAAAAATTAGGATCACTTGCTCAAAGGAGCGTCAACCTATTGTGTTAAAAAATTAGGGTCACTTGCTCAAAGGAGCGTCATCCTACCTTTAAGAATTACAGTTATCAATCAAGCCAAGTATCAAGCCAAGTTTTTCCTAAAAGGTCAAAAGCTTCCAAAAGCCAGATAAGTGCTCAAAGAGCAAAAATTGGCTATCTTTTGGTCTTTGTGGCAAAGTTTTGCTCAAACTTTACCACAAAGAGGGGCAGCTGTAGACACCCAATTTTTGCTCAATTTAAGGCTCAAATTTATGATAAAAATTAGTATTATGTCAAGCTCACAAAAAAATAGTAAAAAAGAGCAAAAATAGCACCAAAAAATCAAATATAGTAAAAAATAAAAAGTAGTAAGGTAAATAAATAAAAAATGAGGAAAAATAGACAAGGTGAAAAAAAAAAACACAGTGTGTGTCTTTTCCAAAATTAACCAAAAAAATTAAAAAATTAAAACAGAAAAAAGAAATATATATTATTATTAAAAAATTATTTGAGCTTGATATAATACATATTTTTGTTATAAATTGTTTTTAAAGATGATAACAATTTTTTAAAATTATTTTGTTTAATTAAATGACATTTTAAGAGAGCCTTGAACATTATTTCTGGCAAACCTAACCAGGCACAGGCCAATGGCCTAGTGGTTAAGACCACTGACCCAACCATCTGACCAAACCAGAGGATCAGGGTTCGAACCATGGTGGAGGCAAATTGTTTACCTTTTTATCCTCATTTTTTTTCTGCAAAAACAGCTCAATCCCACTATTTTGGCATTTAATTTGGTCAACTAATCATCTTTGATTTTCGAAATTGAAGATAGAAATGGAAAGTAGGCATGGATACTTTGAATTCACATCAATTTTTGGCAAGAAATCAGTCTTGAACAAACCCAAATTATTGATTGAAAATCTGAAAAAATTGATTTCCAAAGCTTTGAAGAATCATCAATGTGCTTTAAAACAAATTTATGGTGGAAATTTCGTAACCCACGATCCTTAGAATCAATTTGTAACCAACGAATTCAAGTTTTGTAACGGCCATTAATGGTCGTGATCCATAACTTCCCCAATTTTTCAAATTTCGTAACCCCCGATCCTTAGAATCAATTTGTAACCGACGAGTTCAAGTTTTGTAATGGCCATTAATGGTCGTGATCCGTAACTTCCCCAATTTTTCAAAATTCGTAACGGCCGGCGATTCCTTCATCAATTTGTAACCTCCGATCTTTTCACTTGCTTGTAACGGCCATTAATGGTCGTGCACCCCTCCATCTTCCTCCATGCTCCTATAAAATGACAACTAATTCCTCCTCTTCAAGACAGAGAGATCGAAACATAGAAAGTAAAAAAAAAAAAAAAAGATCTCTCTCGCAACTCTCTTTCTCTAATATCTCTTGTTCTCTCTCTCTCTCAACACCCCTATCTCTATCATACACCAAACCCAGATCGTGACCAGCCGCTTCAATCACACCACCATTGCACGTCCCAATCTCCAACGAAGCTGACTAGATCATTTGATAAGGGGTGATCCATGAACAAAAGGCAAACAACAATTGCAAGGATTACTTAGAGATTCAAAGCATTTGAAAATTTTCGAAGTTAGGGTTTAGAGAGAGAAAATCACAAATTCGAAGTTTTTGGATCAAACTCGATCCAAATTGAGCGTTTAAAGAGCTTTAGGAAGTTGTTCTTAGCGATCCAGTGTTTTTAGATTGCTCAAAGAATCCAGATTTAAGCTATGCAAATCTTTGAATCTCAACCGCCGATAGCCACCAGCTCGAACCACCACCTGCGGTGATTTTGGGTGGAAGCCACCACCTCCAGCAGATCAGACGACCCAGATTGAAAGTCAACAGATCAGACGGCTCTGATCAAGTAATCAGATCGTGCGTTCCAGATCTGATCCGAACGATCCAACGGCCCAGGTGAGTTTGGATTATTTTATTATGTATTTATTATATATTTAATTACGGAAAATAGGGAAAAAAATAGAAAAAATGCAATAAAAATTCATAAACAATCCAGAAAAATTCAGAAAAATTAGAATAATTATTTTTTGTGTAAATTATATGTTTTAGCAATTTGTGATATTTTTGAATATTTTGTGAATATGTATATGTACATAGTTTGTTTTAGAAATGTATATTTGATGCATGAGATATAATTTTAATGTGTTGTATTTGTAATATAACTTTGATGTGATGAATTTTGAATATGTTTTAGATATATGTGATATTAATTGAATTTTGAAAATAATAAAAAATGAGTTTTCTAAAACAAAATTGTTTTTGTTTTCAAAAAATACTTTGGCTTTAAAAAAAAACGATCAAATTAATGAAATAAATGAAAAGGAAAAGATTTTTTTGGAATGAAAGAATTTTTTTTACATGAAATTGAATGAAATTTTTCAATCTAAATTATTTTCATATAGCATTAAATTAGCTATGAAAATAATAATCAAAGTTTTTCAATCAAATTATTTTCATATAGCATTAAATTAGCTATGGAAATAAACAAAGTTTTTCATCCAAATTATTTTCATAAATTTGCTATGAAAATAATCATTACAGTTTTCATCAAATCATTTTCATAAATTTGCTATGAAAATAATCAAAGTTTTCATCAAATGATTTCCATAAATTTGCTATGAAAATAATCAAGTTTTCATCAATTATTTTCATAAATTAGCTATGAAAATAGTCATCCAAAAGTTTTCAATCAAAATATTTTCATATAGCATTAAATTAGCTATGAAAATATTCAATCAAGTTTAATCAAAATTGATTTTTCATGTAGCATTAAATTAGCCATGAATTATCATAAAATGATTTTAAAGAAAAATGATTTTGGACTTAGAAAAATTGCATTTTCATGAAATGAAAATCAATTAATTAGATCATAGGATTATTAAAAATGGTTTCATAAAAATTCAAAATTTAATGAATTTAAAGTGAAAAGAGTTCCAAAATTAAAATTGGTCAACAAACTAAGGTTCTTTTCAAAAGAACTACGTTTTGTCTGATCTCGATTAGCGAGTACGTAGGCACCTAAGGGGCGACAATAAAAAAATGAAAAAATATTTTTTGTTTATCATTTGGTTATTTTTATGTAATTTTTTAGAAATAAAAAATATAAAAATATAAAAAGAAAAACAAAAAATATGACTTGTAAATATTTTTATTTGAAATTTTGAGCATATAAAGGATAGATTATAAATTTAAAATTCCAAAAGTGGTAACCATTTGGTTTTAATAGGTTAGCCCCCGAATCCATGATATCTGGTTTTAAAAGTTTGGTTTTTAAATCAAATTTTTGCAGACTAGTAGCTAAGTTAGGATCAACCGACCCATTGATCCTAGCTTTTTATTTTTCCCGATTTATATGTGGTGGCAACTCTAAAAAGTTTTCAAAAATTAAAATTTCTTTTAACCCCTAGTCGAGGATTCATGTTAAATGGGTTCGGGTTTAATGTGAATCGGGTTAGGAGAATGAACCAGATAGTGAAAAAATCCAAGCTCGACACAAGGCAAAGAGAATACTTATCATAAAACATACATATTCATTTCAATTCTTAGGGGCATATCCCTCTATTATCTTAAATAAATATACATCACTAAATATCGGTCATTACATATAAAGAACCTTATAAAATTATTTCATTTTATGATTCCATTTCCTTCATAGAAGCTTAATCATCCTTCCATGGCTTCCTTAATGTCATGATCCTCAATTTAAGCCACGGGTATACCTGTTTCAACAAAATCTATAGGGGTATAAGCTACAACTAGCTTAGTGAGATATTCCTTTTCAATCGCACCGTATATTCAAACAACTTTATTTATATTTTTACACATATGCTATGTATACAATGCAACAATCACATGATTACACAAATATATATAGTTATCCGGAAACCATATATAGAACGGATTTACCCCTCCGTATCAAAGGTTAAGGAATCGGGATTGAAGGTCCTCGACCTTCTACTGCTAGTCCCTAGGTCCTCACCCACAGCGTTCGGTTGGCTCGGCTCCGAACCTAGAGTCGCTTTCCCCGAGCAATTTGGATTCTCTAAGAAGGAACATGGTCTGTGGCACCGCACGATCACAACCAATCCAACTCTACACATAGGAGTAGCAACCTTCCGAAATAGATGTGACTCGATGGATGCTATGTGTGAGCGTTTTATTTTTCTTAAGCCAAACATTATTAAGATTTATTAGGGGCGATCAATCAATTTAGCAAACAATAAACAGGCATACAAGTAAGTAAACAAAATTATTTAAACAAACAGTTCGAAGTTGCGATATTCTTAATTCTCATTTCATGCATAAACATAGAATCACGTATATACACATAATCCCAAATTCCCCAAATATATATCCATTTTTATCTTTTCTTAGTATACTAATGCTACTACTTTACAAGCCCAAGCAAGGTAATGAAATTAGGAGGAATAACTCACTCGTCTATTTTGCGATCTTCTTAGTCGTAGTAATCCTCGGGTAAGGTAATCTCGTATCTTTCATCGCCTAGACAAAAGAAATACCCGAGATAAGTCTTTGATGAAATTTCTATTCTTGGAGATTCTAAACTTTTCTTAAAATCTCGGTAAAATCGTATAAGAGGAAATTCCAACTTAAAATGGCCATAACTTGCTCATTTTAACTCGGAATTTCGCATATAATATACCGTTTTCTACCTATTCGAAAAGACCTATCCATTTCTAAGGTTATCTTTGTCATATAAGGTCATTTGGGTTCCGAAAACATTGGGCATAGATTTAAAACGAATTTTTTCTAAACTTTTGCAAATCCATTTTCTAACTCAACTTCATTAAAAAAAATCATTTAGTAAACATATAGATATATATATGTATATATAATTTGATAAATCCTTCGAGTATATAGATAAGTTCACTTTATATGCAAGATTTCTAATGGTAGTGTCTCAACAATTTATTTCATAAAAAAATTCATTTTGATTTATTAAAACTTTAGCTTCGACAATTTTGTTTCAAGTCTTTTGAAGAAACTTTATATTTTCATAGGTTATTATAATTTGAGTATATTCTTATTTTATTTTCTTCATTCATTTTTCCAAAACAAGTTAACTTTTCCTTTAACCTTTAGTCTTGCACAAATTTTAATCCTAGTGATTAAAGATCAAACTTCTCAAAAGTATATTAAGTTAATGAAAGCCTTTTCATAATTTTGTATTTAGGATGGTTTTAGAAAATGAATCTTGTCTTCGTATATAAGTTTTTGCTTTCTAAAACTTGTTCTTTTATTTCTTTTGAAAAGAGTCAACTTTATTTGATAAAATCGTTTGTTTCTAATTTTTATTTATATTCTTTGAAAATAACTTCTCTTTTAGGAACTTGAAAATCATTGTTTTCCTAAGTAGGTTTTAACTTTATGGGTTGTTTTTTTTCTTAACTTTGAAAACTAGTTTGTTTCCTTAGTTTTGCTATGAAGTTAAAAGAGTTTAAATCTTAAGCTTTTGTAAAGCTTTTAATAATAACAAACTATTTTACTAAAACTTAGGTTACCATAATATACAAGAAAATATTTATTTCTTATGTTTCCTTGGAAATCTATCTTTTTTATTTATGAAAACGTTGAGAAAACTCTACTTTTATGTTGTTGATAATAACTCCATGATTTTATGATAAATTACATAATCGAAAACCTAGTTTTAAGTTCCTTTAATAAAATGAAATTCTACTTTTAGATTAGTTGAGACATTAACATAATGTAGATGCAAGTATCATGAGCATATAAAATAATAAGAGCATAAGAAAATACTAGAAACAAATAATAAGCAAGAAAATAAAATATCAAGTATTTGGAACCTTAGCTTCATTAAGGCATCCCAGGACTAAGAATGAACTAGTCCTGCAAGATTTAAAGAAAATAAACTAAAGATTGTTTCGACTTGATATGGACAAGTCTAAGACTAGAAAGACTAGTCTTAATAATAACATGAAATAAATAAATTGCATAACTTGAAAGTAAATAAATAAATAACAAATGAGCTTATATGCTCTAAATAAATATATATACATAATATACATAATACTGTATATAAGTTACATTAGAAGCAAATAATAACAATAATAATAACAACATAATAAAATAGGAAGCTTATATACAAGAACAAAACATGAACACACTGTTGCTTTTACTACTCATATGAGTTTCAAAACAACACCATAGTCACGTTAAGTTACATGACATGAGTGAATGATAGTTGGAAGAAATATTTACCTAAAGTGTGTAAGTGGTTTGAAGATGGTAGATGAAATGGGTATTATGGGAGTAGTGATATGTGATAGATAGTTTATGTATAAGGAATGGTTTTTGTGAGGAATTGGTTTAAGAGAGTTTTGGTAGAGAGAATTCTTGAAGAGAAGATTTGTGGAGAGATTTTGAGAGAGTTTTGGTAGTGAAATGAATTGTGTGAAAGAATGAAAGAGGAAGGGGTATTTATAGAATTTTTGGAGTAAATTTTTGATGTAATTAAATAAATTGAAAAAAATAATTTATTGGAAGAGAGAGAGGGGGCGCCGGCCATAGGGGTGTAGAGGGGGAGTGAGTTGATTTTTGAGTGAATTTTGTAAGAAAATAATTAATATGTAAGGTATGATTTGATATAAGATGTATTAGAAATATAAAAGTAAGAAAATAGGTATGTAGGTAATAAGAAATAGGTGTAAGAAAAAGTAGAGATAGTGAAATAGTAATGAATAGTAGAAAAGTACTATGAATAGTAGACTAGACAATTAAAGTACCGGTAGTAATAAAAATACGCGTAATGATGCGATATCTGTAATTTTTTGCTACCGAAAAATTCTAAAACTGATTTTTTGGAACCCTTATATTTTTACGAGTCTATTGGTATAAATGGAATATTTTTAATATTCCGAGCTCCGAGAATGCTTTTCGAGCACTGATCCCGTTTGAGTCCGAAGGACACTCAAAATTCGTGAATCTGATATTTTTATGTTACCCTATGCTATTACAAACTATTTTAAGCTATTGGCTTAATTTCGTTTTCTATGGTTTGAAAACGCGGGATTGCCGGATCTTAAACGCTAGGGTTCGTTATAGGCTTTATTGACTTTAAGGTTCCAGTTTGACTTCCGGTTTCGTTGAGATATTCATAAAATCGTATAATTTTCGAGTTTTGATCGTTTTATATTTTTAGCCCGACAACTATGTTTTATCTTATTTTATTTGTGATTATTTAATAGTTTTTAGTTCTTGGGATCGTTTAACCGAGTTTAGGGTTATGAGTTAACTCAGTTTGACTTTTGGTGAAAATTGAAAATTGTGATTCTAAAATTTTACCAAAGGATTTAAGATTTTATCATTTCGTTGTTAAGCGGTATTTGGATCTATCGTTTTGATTCGCGTTTTAAGAATTGGATAGATGATTTAATTGGCGTACAGACACTGATTATACCGGTAGTTAGACTTTATATTTTGTTTCAAGGGTTCTCGTTTTCTCAAGATTCAAAAAACTCGTTTTTGATCTTATTTGGAATTAAGTTTTAACTTGATTCGATTTTAGGGTTTCGTTTCCAGTGTTTTGACTCGGTCTAGAATTTGGTTTTTATCTTGAGTCGATTTTTCGGGATTTAAATTTTGATACTTAGACTTCCAGGATTATTTTCTAAGAATTATGAAAATTTTTGGGGGTTTACAAGGATGCACAAGTGAGTGACTTGAATCTTATGACGATGTTGTGTTTGAGAGGTAGTTGCACCTATTTCTATATGAACATAATTGGTTATGTTTAAAGATGGGGATAATGAATGTTATATGGTGCGTGGATGTGTCAGAAGCTTTAATATCAGAAGTGATAACAAAGTTCTTATTGCTGATGGAGTATTAATGATTGTTTGAACATTGCTTAGCCATCAATAATATGACCAAAGTCTTATCAGACCCTAATTCAAAATAGGCATGCATTTCATGATGGCACTTGGCATTCGCATCGTACCCATGTCACGTGTTGATATTTTGATTCTAGGGTAATACCTTGTCACTCTAGGAAAGTCCGGGTAAGGTTGTCAGCCCTATAGGAACTAAGTAGGTACTGAAGGACGTCACCCGAGTTAGAGTCGGTTTTTTGGGTGTTCACACTTAAGAAGATTCTGATGGTTTTAAGGTGAAGTTGAGATTATGTTGAATATTATATATATAGTATGTATGTATATATACTAAGTAATTTTAGAAAAGCTTCTCCTTCCTTAGTTGTCACGCCCCAATGGGTACCCTAAACGTGACAGTCCGCCACACTCAATATTAAAGCTTAAGTATGACAACCTTAGCCATTCCCAAAAGCTTTTATATTAAGTGTAAGGCGTACTTTCACAATTTAGAGGACCATACATGGAATTATGAAGCTTAAGGAGATATAAAAACATTAAGAAAAGAGGATTCACAATAATTATTTGTTCATGGCAAAGACTTTACAAACTTAGGAACAACTCCCTAAATTACTAATCTATTATATACATATTAACATGCTAATACTAAGCTACACTTTATCCAGATTTCTAATGTTCAAAAGGGATTACCTGCCCGCATGGTCCACGTGGCCTTAACCATAAGTAAGGAAACTGCAAAAGATATCTATCGGGGTATAAGCTAATAAGCTTAGTGAGTAAATCCCAAAATTCATACTCGAAGAAAATTATCAATCAAGTTTATTATTCAAACATATGAAATGCAACAGCCACGTGAGCATACAAGACATATGACTTTCCGGGAATCATATGTTGAATGAATTACGCCCTTCATTCGGGGTTGGGTATTCAGGCCAATTACAGCCACAACTTTTAAAAACACTTTTATAGATCTTACCGGCTCCTATACGCCATCAAAAACTTGTAGTTATTACAGGCTCCTACTAGCCACCAATTTAAGTAGTTCTTACTGGCTCCTACTCGCCACTGACATGATATACCGGTTATGTCTACCACCACTATTATACACTTGTCCCACCAATTGTATAGTAGTGAATGCAATGTGACTCAACATATGAAGTGCATGAATAATTTCTTTAATTAAAGTCTAGTAGTTACATTTAACTTCTTTCAAGTGATCAATCAATTTCAAACATTTCAAGATATTAATTCACATACAACTTTATTACAAACAAATCGAGTTTCGATATACTTAGTATTCTTTCAACATATTATCATACACTTCCTTTTGATTTTTCTTAAATTCTAGTGCAACTAATTTTACAAGCACAATCAAGAGTATGAAAAATAACGGGGAATAAACTCACGATGCCATTGTCGTCTATTCCTCTAAGCGGATGAGTCGTTCACACACTCCACTTAATCGTAATAGTTCTCGGGTAAAGGAATCCTTCCTCGGGGTCACCTAGCCAAAGAAAATACCCACAATGAGTTTTTCTTGATGATTTTCTTGAATTTTGACAAAACAATGTCAAAGAACGTTAAAGTTCGTATGAAGGAATGTTCCAACTTAAAATGGCCATAACTTGGTCATTTTAACTCGGAATCGCGCATATAATATACCGATTTCTACCTACTCGAAAAGATCTACCCATTTCCAAAATTATTCAACAAACAAGGCCATATAGGCTCTGAAAAAGTAGCGACAAAATTCACCACGGATTTCCAAGTAAAAACAACTTTGGTTCAAGAAATCAAAATTTGTTTGATAAATACTTAGTTATCTATATAGTTGAAAAATTCTCTTTTTATAACTATATAACTCATATTTAAGCATGCTCAAGTGTCTTGTTGTCCAATTTATTTTTCTTAGGTAAAACAATGTGGTTTGAAGCTTTTCGGAAATTGTTTTTGTAAATTTCTTTGAAATGAATACCTTGTTTTCTTTATTTTCTAAAAACGTTTATGTTGGTTTTATTTATCTTTTCTAAGTGACTTTGAAAATAAAATTTTCTACTTTCTAAGTTACATTAATACTATTTGAAGTTTTCTAGGAAATATGCTATTCTTCATTTTTCTTGTGTAAATTCCTTTGTTTACTTGTTTTGCAAAAATCCTTACTTGATATTTCTCATTCTTTTTCTCATGTCTCATATTTTTCAAAATAATCAATGTCATAAAACAATGTGGAACAATTAAGGACTTTTTGTAGAAAAACTAATTTCTATAATCTTATTAACTTCTTCTTGTAATTTGAAAAGAAATAACTTTATTATTTTCAAACCATAAATTTTCTTTGCCTATTTGTTTGCAAAGGTCTTTACTTAAAAATTTCCTTAGTCATCCATCTTATTTTCTTTCTTATGAAAAGAACCATTTTTGTCAACAAAATATTTTCTTTTGAAAAACAAGGTGGGATAATAAGGATCTAAGTGGCTTTTAAAGTAAAAGTAGTTTATAAAATTATAGTGAGTTCTTTTTGTAACATGAAAAGGAATGAGTTTATTTTGTGTTGCTTTATAGATTTTATACTTTACATAAACTTATTTCTAAGTGACAAAATTCTTCTTTTTGTTTAAATAAAATTATGGACAACAATCTAAATGAACATGATTATGAGAATAATAATAACCAAAATAACATAAAGCATAATAATAAAGTCAAGTATTGGAGTCTTAGCTTTTTCAAGGCTCCCGGGACTAAGAAGTAAACTAGTCCCAAATAAAATAAAATGAAAGAAGAAAAGCTTGTTTTGACTTGATGAGGACAAGTCTAAGACTAGAGACTAGTCTTACAACAATAAATAAATAAATGCATTGAAGTAAATAAATTGCATGAAAGGTAAATAAATTGCAAGATTATGAGCTTATATGCTCTAAATAGTATATATAGCTATATAGATATAGTAGATAGTTATGAACATAAAAGAGAACATAAATGAACATAAGAGAAACAAATGAATATAAGAAACATGAACATAAAGGAATTATGATTATGAACAAAAACAAAGTATGAACCTATTGTTGCTTTCTTAACCTTCATGGTTTTAGAAAACACACATTAAGTTCATACTAAGTAGATGAACATGGAAACTTCTTGAAGAAACTCTTACCTAAAGAAGCTAGACTAAGAAGAACTCTTGGAAGGAACTCTTGAGAGAATTTGAGAGAGATTTTGCTATAATACTTTAGAGAAGAAGTGGTGTGAAAGAAGTGAAAGGGAGGGGGGTATTTATAGGAAATTGAGGAGTGATTTTTGTGTGATTAAAATAAAGAAAATTAAAACAAATTGAGGGCAAGAGAGGGGGGGCGCCGGCCATGCATGGGGAGGGGTTTGTTTTATTTTTTGACTTTTTGAAAATAAAAGATGTAATATGTAAGGTAGATGTGATATAAAGTTATGGAAAGGTAAAAAGTTAAGATTATAGGTTATGTAGAGTGTAAGAATAGGTGTAAGAAAAAGTAGAGATAAAAGAATAGTGTAGAATAGTAATGAATAGTGTAATGTAAAGTAGATATGACAATTAAAGTACCGGTAGTAAGAAAATACGCGTATAATAGCTATATCTGTTATTTTTACTTACCGAAAAATTACGAAACTGATATTTTTGGAAAACTTATATTTTTACGAGTCTAACGGTGTATTCGGAATATTTTTACTATTCCGGGCTTCCGGACACGTTTTTCGAGAACTGTGTCCGATCGGGTTCGAAGGACACCCGAATTTCGCGAAACTAAAATTTTTATAAAACCTATGGTTATTACGAACTATTTTAGCTAATTATCCCAACTTCGTTTTCTAGGGCCAAAGAAAACGGCAATGCCGGATTTAGTTGGATACGGTAAACTAGGGTTTTGTTGACTTTTAGGGTTCCGTTTGACTTCCGGTTCAGGGTTTTATACTAAACCGATCCCGAAAATTTAGGGGTTTACATTAGTTCTCAATCTCTCCTAGGTATTGACTACTTGAGTTGGTTTCTTCTGCCCCTAAGAGAGAGCATAAATCTCTATTGGTTTGGGTTTCAATCATTTGAACTATGCATTACAAATGGTTGAGTGTGGCATTGCATACAATTGTAATTAAATTTTGGTTGGCACTTGTTTAAAGTGTGGTATGATCATGTTATCTCACTAAGTTATAGTATGCTCACACTCCTACAGACTTTATGTGTTTTCAGGAACTCTAAAGTAGATCCATGCTTAAAGTGAGGGGATGTAGTAGGCTCCAAGGGGAAATCCAAGGCTCAAGTGAGAGCTGGAGATAGTTTTTTTTTATATAGAATACCTTATGTTTCCTTGTTAGTTTGTCAGTCTTTGTTGGGAACTTATCCCTAAGTTGTATGTGAGGAGACATGTTGTAAAGAGCCTATATATATGTAAAATTTCTCATCTTGACAACCTCACAATCGTATTTTAAATATCCATGCCACAGAGTGTCCTATAGTATGATGCCCGTAAGTTTTATTGAAAAGCCTTGGTTAGCTTATTTATCTTTTATAATTTGCTAAGTTGTCACAAGCGGGCATCAATGCTACTAAGGTACTTTGTAGGGGGTGTGACATGTAAAGTTGTATATATTTATTGTATGAACTCTTTTCTTTGCAATTCTACCCTAAAAAATAAATCCTAAGCAAGAGTATGCTTGGTCCTTATGATTTTTATATAAAGGATTCACCATATTAGGAAATGGCTTCAAACTTTAGAAAGGGAACTCAAAAGAAAAAGAGAAAATAGGTACTCACAAATCACTATCCGTATAATCCTTTCATTATATTGTAACTACTCTACTCTTTATAATATTCATGGTATCAATACAAGTATCTATTTGAGGTAAGCTTTTGCTCTTTCTTTCATTTCTCTTTATTTCTTTACATATTTTTCGAAACTTAACCAAAAGGGAAAAGTAAACAAAGCATTAAACATCTAAGAGGAAGAATTTTTAAAAATTATTTCAAAAACGTTGCCTTGACAATTACAAAAACTACCTTGGTGGATGATCACTCTAGGGTCCTGTATATCTAGCTATTAGAGGAGCCTTTGGCATATGCCTTGCCAAAAGAAATGTCAGAAGGATTGGCCATGTTGAAGTCATGGATAGGTGTGTTGTAGGCTGTGAGAAGCACGCATAGGTGTGAGATTCTTAGAAAAGGCATATTTGAAGATCCTTGTCTGCGCACTCTCACTATGTAAATCCTTCAAGAAATTCTCAAGGATTGTGAGAGTTGTTTGGTGATAAATTTTTGTTTTTCGTAGATCATGGAAAGAGAATGGAAGCCGTTACTTGTCTAATGTTTTTGTACATCGATGACCCAATGTACCTTTTGAAATTTATTTAATAGTAATGTATATTTTTATTCCAACTCAAAATCCTAAATTTACTTTTCTACTTATATATTCACTTTTATTTTTATTTGGGGTAATTTAGATGTTAAATTATCATTTTAGCGAATAAAAAGGGATTATTCTATCGAGTCTAAACCAAAATGATACTGCAAAACAAAAGCTTTTGTAAAAGAAGATTGACTAAAATCTTCCCCCACCATCATATAGGTTCAAGACATTAGTAATATGTGTTTGAAAATTCTCAACAAGTCATAAAACATAAAAATAATTTAAAATGTCTTTCTATAGTTGTCTAGTCATGCTTTCAGCTAGATTTAAAATGGTTATGATATAGTGATAGACTTTTATTTTTGTAGAGTAGAGAAAAGGTGAAACTATAACAATGATCCTGAATTTGATATGTTTTCTAGAGCAGGACTTGATTACCTAATCCTTAAAAAAAATAATAATGATTTAGATAATGCAAAGCATCTGGTTCATGAGGAATGCCAACAATGTTTAATCTATTCTAAATTTCACTCCCTAACAATGTAAGGAGGAAGTTCTTGTAATCTCCTGAGGCTTCCTTAGCTATTGCAGCTTCTAGAGGTATAGAGTTTCTCTTTAGGAAGAGTTCTTTGATCTCTTTTAAGTCCTTTTCTGCGCGGGTGATGATAACCCTGCTAAGTGCATCTTCATCAGCTCCAACCTTGTTTATAGCATTGCGGAGCACCTGTGTGAGAGGAGGAGAGAAGAAGAGGATATTGAATCTAAAAATATATTTGGTAATTATTTTACATTATTGCTCCAGTGTTTAACATTATGTACCTTAGCAAGATATTTTTTTTGGTCTTTGATGCAATGAATAGCTGTTCGTAAAATGTTCAAATACTCGTTGACATGATCACCTCTCAATCCCTGCAAAATCAACATCGTTTTGCATGATGTATTTGATGTTTGTATATATATTTTTTTTTGTTCTCCTAATTTATAAAATTGTAGTTTGTGAAAGCTACATCAAAGAAAGGAGAGAGATTCATTTTTACATACAAGAAATTATAGTATTTTATTGTTGTCAGTCATACCACAGTGACGGACTTTCCATAGATATCCTTGTAGCAATTGAAAGTTGCATGCAGTTGAGCCTTGCTTCTTGTACTCAAGATTCTAATCATCTCATCATGGTTAAAAGCATTTCCAGTTATATCATCATGTAGTATACTTGCTTCTGAATGTGCAACTTCCTCGTCGATTTCATATCCATCATACCTGTATGCACTAATTAGTGCTATTAGAACCTACAAATCAAAACACATGAAATTTATTTCTAGTTAGCATCCATTTTTGTTGGCTAAACTGGGCGCTTATTGAATAAATGATAGAATAGTGTGTGATGTATTATTATTGTCTCTAATTCTAACCTTTCTAATGTTACCACTTGTGTGTGAAGCAACATCTTCCTCGAGAGAATGTTTAAATCTGAATCTGTATGCTCTCTTGATTGCTAAGAGGTCTTCAGGAGATCTAATACATGCGGTTTCTACAATTACACGATAATCAGGTATTACCTTCTTTAGAGCGGAATTAGCTGAGACTGCATCCCTATCAGCAGAATCCAACACCAGTGGCATATAGCTCTCTAGATTCACATTCCATAAATTTATACAGGAACATGTAAAGAAAATTTAGTCGAGACAATAATAAGTTCTAAATATCAAATAAACTAAAATATGCATAAAGTTCTGATTTGAATAATAGGGTGCGCAAAACAAACCTCAAAGTGACCAGAAAGCTCGGACTTAAGTTGCTTGATGAGATCTTCATGATAGATTTCCTCATATGCTAACCTGATTAGCCTCCTTTGGAAAGAATTTCGATGTCCTAATATCAATATTATTGCTCTCTCGTCCGTTCCCCATCCTTTCAAAAAAAACGGAAAAAAGGAAAATAAATATAATAATAATAAAAAGGGTAACTTAGATGCAAGATTTTACATCAAGGGGGACTTATTTTCTGGGAAAAAGATGGTAAGAGCGCTTTGAAACGTTTGTTAAAATACTAAATGAATTATCTTTATAAAAAAATACAATCAATTTTAAGAATATGAAATTTCTGTTTCAAACTATAACACAACTTTAGGGAAAAGGTTAACAATAAAAACTAAAAGAAACTTGATAATGTTATTGAAAAAATGTTGAGGCAAAAGTTAAAAATTTTTAAGCCTCTGGGGCGGCCAACTGTCAACCATTTTGTCGCATGAGTGCTCATACGATAATATGGTTGTATTAGAGAATATGAGATTATAAGATTTCCTTTCCGAGTGTTAGACAGGATACTGTATTATAAAAAAATTTCTAGCCCCTTTTAAGACGCCAGTGAAAAAATTGGATGTAAAAGCATTTTACCTAAACAAGCCTTCTTGATGTTCTCTGCGTCTTCAACAGGAGAGAATTCCTTTGGAGCAATTAGTGTAGCCATGATGTGCTAAGGTATAAAATTATCATGTTTTCCACCTTCCTCCATTTATATATTGTGGCATCAAATATGCACTTAATGGTAGTCGTTCAGGAATTTATTACATGAACGGGCAACAACTCCGTTATCGCAGTAACGGTTATAGGAATTACATAGTGAATTTTCGAAGTAAGTACATGAATTGATAACAACCTTTGTACCGATGAAAATATAATAAACTAAATACATAAATGAAGCTCATTTTCAAAAAAAAAAAAAAGAAATTAAAATCTCTATCATCAAATTGAATTTATTTAAGAAATGGCATCATCTTATCTCATCTTCCTCATCTCTTTGTTTTGTTTAGGAATATTAAATGACACAAGTTTTCAAAACTTTGCACATCATGACCGCTTAATTTTGACAGTCAACATTTTCTATAATGACTAGTTTTGTTAAATTAAACGATTCTCAATAACTTTTTTTACGTTTCCCATGATGTCCCAACTAAATGCCCACTAATCTTTTGCATTTTTGTTTTTTTTTTAATATCTTTCGTTACCTCCATTACCAAAACTGAAATCTCCTTTTCATCTCCTCAATCTTTTCCTATATTATATCAATTTATTATAAATTATTTTGTTTTGCTTGGTCATCTGCTATTAAAGAAACTGACTTTTTCTTGGTTTTTAAACCTTTTAATTATTTTTATCCATAATTTTACCAAGTCATATTCAAAATGAACTATAATTGTAATTTTATTTAACGTATAACTTTGATAAGCCTAATTTATGCCTAGGCTCGATAAGGCCTATTCTTAGACTCAAACAACACAAAATTACTAAATATTCACAAAACATAGCAAAACTACGTATATGTATACTTATTATGATATGTCTTTCGATAAAATTTTTGTTATCTATTATAATGCCCTAAATTTAGGAACATTTACAACCTAACACGTGTGTAAACTCCTGAAAATTTAATAATTCTTAGAAAATAATCCTAAGAGTTAAACACCAGAATCGAAACCCTAAAAATCAAACCAAGTTAAAACTTAATTCTAAATAAAATCAAAAACGAGAATTCTTAGTCTTGAGAAAATGAGAACCCTCGAAACAAAATATAAAATCCAACTATCGGTTGAATCAACATCCGTATGCTAATCAAATCATCTACCCGATTCCTAAAACGCAAATCAAAACGATATATCCAAATAACACTTGACAACAAAATGCTAAGATCTTAAAACCCTCTGTGAATTTTCAATACAAAAATTTTAATTTTCACCAAAAGTCAAACTAAGTCAACTCATAATCCTAGACTCGATTAAACAATCACGAGAACTGAAAACTATTAAATAATCACAAATAAAATGAGATAAACCATAGATAGCAAACTAAAAATATAATATGGTAAAAACTCCAAAATTATGTCTTACGAATGACTCAACAAAACTGGAAGTCAAATCGGAACCCTAAAAGTCAACAAAACTTACAACAACCTTAATGTTTAAGATCTGGCATTCCCGCGCTCTTAAATTCTAAACAACGAAATGAAAATAATTGCTGATAATAGTTCGTAATAATATAGGAAAGCTTAAAAATATCAGATTCGCAAAATTCTAGTATCCTTCAAATCTGAACGGGATCAGTTTTCAAAATTTGTGCCGGGTACATCGGAAGGCAAAAATATTTCATTAATACCAATAGACTCGTAAAAATATAAGGTTTTCAAAAATATCAGTTTTAGAATTTTTCGGTAGCTAAAATTATAGATATCGTATTTATACGCGTATTTTTATTATTACGGTATTTTAATTGTCTAGTTCACTATTCATAGTACTTTTCTACTATTCATTACTATTCCTCTATCTCTACTTTTTCTTACTACCTATTCTTACATCTACATACCTATTTCTTACAATTTTCTTTTCCCATAAAAATTCTATACTACATATTATCAAACTTCTCTTACACTTTTCTTCTAAAATTATTTTTTTTATCACTTCTCTCTTCACCTTTGATGTTGTGGCCCACTCCTCCCTCTCTCTTCATCCTCATTTAATTTTTTTTTTCAATTAATTTAATTACATCTAATTTTCACTCCAAAATTCTATAAATACCCAATTCCTCCTTTTTTTCACACAATTCATTTCACTACCAAAACTCTATCAAAATCTCTCCACCAAATCCTCTCGTCAAGATTTCTCTTACCAAAACTCTCTTAAACTAATTCTTCACAAAAATCATTCCTTATACACAAACTATCTACCACATATTACTACTCACATAATACCCCTTTCATCTACCATCTTTATACCATATAAACACTTTAGGTAAACTTCTTCTAACTGTTTATTTACCCATGTTATGTAACTTAATATGGCTATGATATTGTTTTGAAACTCATATGAGTAGTAAAAGCAACAATATGTTCATGTTTTGTTCTTGCACATGAACTTCCTATTTTATTATGTTATTATGTTGATTTTATTATTCATATCTAACTAAATATATTTATGTATTTATATATAATCTTTAGAGCATATAAGCTCACTTGTTATTTATTTAATTTCATGCTTTGCAATTTATTTATTTCATGCTATTTCTTTAAGACTAGTCTTTCTAGTCTTAGACTTGTCTATATCAAGTCAAAACAATCTTTTATTTATTTTCCTTAATCTTTTGGGACTAGTCTATTCTTAGTCCTGGGATGTCTTAATGAAGCTAAGACTTCCAATACTTAACCGGGATACCTTGATGAAGCTAGGGTTCCCAATACTTGATATTTTTTTTTATTATTTTTGCTTATTATTATTTGTTTCTAGTATTTTCTCATGTTCTTGTTATCTTACATGCTCATAATACTTGCATATACATAATGATATTGTCTCAACTAATTTAAAAGTATAATTTTACTTTATTAAAGGAACTTCAAACTAGATTTTCTATTATGTGACCTGTTACAAAATAATGGAGTTATTATCAACAACATAGAAATAGAGTAATACAAGTTTTCTTAAATAACAAATATAGCTTTACCAAAGAAACATAAGAAATAAATACTTTCTTTGTATATTATGGTAACCTAAGTTTTAGTAAAATAATTTATTAATATTAAAAGTTTTCATAAAAAGCTTAAGATTAAACTCTTTTTAACTCCATAAAACAACTAAGAAACAAACTAGTTTTCAAAGTTAAGATGAATTCAACCCATAAAGTTATAAACCTACTTAGGAAAATAATGATTTTCAAGTTTTTAAAGAAGAAACTTATTGTCAAAGAATATAAATAAGAGAGATTAAAAACAAAGGATTTTATCAATAGAGATGATTCTTTCAAAGGAAATAAAAGAACAAGTTTTAGAAACAAAAATTATATTTTAAATAATAAATATAAGAAGACAAGACTCATTTTCTAAAACCATTTTAAAATACAAGTTTATAAAAAGGGTTTTCAACAACTTAATACACTTTTGATAACTTTTGATGTTTTATTACTAGAAGTAAATTTATGAAAGACTAAGGTTAAAGGTAAAATTTACTTATTTTTGGAAAAGAATGAAGAAAATAAAATAAGAATATAACTCTAACTATGAAAATATAAGTTTCTTCAAAATATTAAAAGAATTTATTAAAGTTAAGTTTTAACAACTCAAAATGAATTGTTTTATGAAATAAATTGTTGAGACACTACCATTAGAAATTTTGATATAAAGTGAGCTTATCTATGTACTCAAAGGAATTTATCAATAATATATATATATATATATATCTATATTTCATCAAAGGATTTTTAATGAAGTAGAGTTAGAAAATGGTTTTGCAAAAAATCTAGAAATATCCATTTTAATCTGTACCCAACGTTTTCAAAACCAAATGACCTTATATGACAAAGATAACCTTAGAAATGAATAGATCTTTTCGAATAGGTAGAAAACGGTATATTATATGCAAAATTCCGAGTTAAAATGAGTAAGTTATGGCCATTTTAAATTGAAATTTTATTCTATACGAATTTGACAAATATAGTGAAATAGAATTAGAAAGTTTAAGTAGAATTTCTATGAAATACTCATCCCCGGTGTTTTTTTTTTCTACATGATGAAAGATACAAGATTATCCTTCCTGAGGATTACTACAACTAAGAAGATCGTGAAATGGACGAGTGAGTTATTCCTCTTAGTTTCGTTACCTTGCTTGTGCTTATAAAGTAGTGGCATTAGCATACTAAGAAAAGATAAAAATAGATATGTATGGGAATTCGGGGATATGTATATATGTGATTCTTTGTTTATGCATGAAATGAGAATTAAGAATATCGCAACTTCAAACTGCCCATTTAAGTGTTTTTGTTTACTTACTTGTAGATCGTTTATTATTTGCTAAAATAATTGATCGCACCCCCTAATAAACCTTAATATGGTTTGGCCTAAGAAAAATAAAACGCCCACGCATAGCATCCATCGAGTCACATCTCTTTCGGAAGGCTGCTACTCCTACGCATAGAGTTAGATTGGTTGTTATCGTGTTGTGACACGGGCCATGTTCCTTCCTAGAGAATCCAAATCGCCCAGGGAATACGACTCTAGGTTCGGAGCCGAGTTAACCAAATGCTTTGGGTGGAGACCTAGGGACTAGCAGTAGATCAATGATCTTCATCATCGATTCCCTAACCTTCGATACGGAGAGGTAAATCCATTCTATATATAGTTTCCATATAACTATATATATTTGTGTAATCACGTGATTGTTGCATTGTACACATAGCATATGTGTGAAAATTTAAATGAACTTATTTGAAACGTGGTGCGAATGAAAAGGAATATCTCGCTAAGCTAGTTGTAGCTTTATACTCTATAGATTTTGATGAAATAGATATACCTGTGGCTTAAATTGAGGATCATGACGTTAAGAAAGTTATTGAAAGATGTTAGCTTTTATGAAGGCAATAAGATGAAGTTATTTTGTAAGATTCTTTTATGTAATGTATTCTATGTTAGTATTTTGGAAATCTAATGTGTATATTTATTTGAAGACAATAGGGGGATATGCCTCTAAGAGTTGTAATTTAATATGTTTATGTTTTATAATAAGTATTCTCTTTGCCTTATTACTCAATTATTATCAATATAAATTGTGCTACTCTGATGTGTTCCCTTGGTTATAATGTATGTCTTGTACATGATATGGAAACCTTGTATGACTGAGATAGTCATTTCTAAGCTTTAGTATTGTGTACGGTGGATTACCATGTTTAGGGTACCCCTCAGGGCGTGACAAAGTGTCCATACTTGATATAGACACAAAAAGCTTGGAACCTATAATAATCCACAATTAAATTCACTATTAGTTTCAAGCTCATAATTAGAGCATTTCCAGAAATAATAATGTTTATTTTAAATATCATAAATCCAAGATAAATTCTCCATAAAACTAGTTGGTGTAAAACCATTGCTAATATATTTCTAACCGAATTAAAACCAATGAAATCATTTTACAGCAAATTAAAACCATAGCAATTAATTTGAATTTTCAGTTTCAACAATTTCAATCTAGCATGTGATCCTAACCATCTTAGTAGTCTATTGGATAATCATTACCACTAACCTCTTCCCATAATCAACGTGAGTCATAGCCATTAACTCAAGGACTATAGATTCTTCATCTATTCTTTGAAAATACTAAAAAGGGTTGAGCAGAACCTAATACGTAAACCACAATCTTATGCACATGAGCATATATCATATAAATCCACATGAAACTAGAATATGCAGTAATCATAGGTTATTGTCTTTAACTAGCCAAGCAACCTGTATATAAAGATAAATAAATTATTAAGAAGGACAAGTTTGTCATTTGATATAAATAAGAGAGTTTTATGGTCAATCTTAAAGTATATAAAAAGATTATTAGAAGGGTTCGAAGAGTGTCAAAGGATATTAAATAAAAAGGTTTTATAGTTCAAAGTTGAAATATATTTTATTGTGTTTACATGGCAAAAACTTGATTGAAAAGAATGGATTTTGGCAGCCTAAATTGGACATGAACTAGGGTTTTTCCTAAACACTACCTCTATAAATATACCCTTAACATACAAGTTTGTCACACCATTTCCTCAGTCAAACCCTAAGAGATTTGGAGTACGTTTAAGACAATTGAAAACCGCTGGCTTATATATCTTTCTTTTCAACAAAAATCTACTTTAATACAATTTTGATCAATGAAGACACATGACGGAAGATGAAAGTCACAAATCCCTATATATTCTTTCTTTGTCTTTTCTCTAACAAAACCTAAACCTAGATTCTTATCCTTTGAGAGTTTATAGCCGCCAAAGGATTCAGAAGTCCAGATCAGGTAACTGAATCACTTTTTTTGTTTTAAGATATTACGGATTATTAGATTTCTTAGGGTTGATTATTGAATTGTGATAGAATTGGAAAATACATCGATGTTGAGATTTGATTCTATGGGTCAAAGGAGATCTTGGAAGATCGGATTCAGGTAATCAAAATCATATCTTTCCTTTAAAGCTTTTTCAATCTATGAATTACCTTAGGATTTTCTTTTGTTTTTAAGAAGAATTGGAGAAACGGTTCTAATTTTCTTGGAGATCTAAAGAGTGGGTGTTTAAGGAAGATTGAAGATCATATCTGAATCTTGAGGAGAGAGACTAGGAATTTGAGATCCATTTAAGGTAATTAAATCCCTTAATTATATATGTAGATTTCATCGAAATGATTTTTGATTTAGGGTTTTGTTCGTTCATGATTGGTGATGTTCTAGGGTTACGTTTCTTTGCGGTTTTTGGCGATTTTTGGATTTAGAGTCAAATCAAAGTAAGTTTTTATCCTCTACATCAGATTCATTAAAAGATCGAATTAGAATGATGGATTTTTTGTATTTGTTGATTTATGCAATTAGGGTTTTGTGGAGATTTGGGTTTTCTGGTGAATTGATCGAAGAGATTCTGCAGTTGTGATTTCTTTGAGAGGTTAGGGTTTTTGATGATTTTGGAGAATTGGATAATTAGGGTTTTGATGTGATGTTCATATATTGTTCTTGTTATATGTTATATCAGGAGATTGGGAGATTTCTTGTTGTTTTTAAGAATTTGTGGATTTGGAGAGATGTTCCATGAATTGGAAAAGGTACGACTTTCCTTGTTTGTTATATTTGCTTGCAGGTTTAGTTTTACTGTTGTTTCCTGTAGGAAACAAATATATAAATGAATTTATTCTATTTGGCTTAATTTGTTTTTTCTGGATGTCATTAACTTTGACCAGTAAAGACCTGGTAGACAATGATACTGGTGAGGCACCCTGATAATCCTTGTGTGTCGTTGTCCCTAGTGGAGTTGCACTTGGAGATGATTCTGGTAGATATAGGTTTATTGGCAGCATGGCCGCGGGTGTTTGTGGAGTACCCATTCACTAATATATATATATATATAATTATGTATTTTTCAATATCTAGTTGTTTTTCAAGAGTCTGAGTAACTCCAAGTTTAGGATCAGAGATCTATGATTCTAAACTGTGTTGTTTTGCAGGCTTAATGAAGATAATAATCCTGTTGTTTGCATTTAGTTAGTTGCACGTATGTATATATATATACTGTTTGTGCATTTACGTATTGTTTGTGGACTGGCGTAGGGCGTTTTCGCTCATTCCATTCTTTTTCAGGTACAGGTGATGGAGATATTATTTATGACTTGTATTTTGATCCTGGGATGGCGATAGTGGGTCTGACTACACTACAGAGGAATAGGATGTTATACAGGACATATGAAAAGGATTTCTTGAGTTTTTGAAGATTTTTAAAAAAATATTTTGATTATTTTATCTTTTTTGAGGATTTGAAGTATTGGCTTTTATGTAATAGTTTATTAAACAAGATTATATGATTTTAAGTTGGAAGTTAGATCTTTTCTGGATTATTGTTGGCTTTGGTTTTGCCAACTCGGATTTAGTTTATATTACAGGAGATATTTCAAAGTCATAAATTACATGTTTCATGGGTTTTGTTCCTTCTGGATACCCTTAAATGTGGGTATATGGAGATTTCTATATGTTTATATTTTTGTGTATTGAAATTTAGAGCCTTTGCGTGTCTTATTTGAGAGGGACACGTTTGGGTTGTAATGCCTTAGTTTAGGGCGTTACAACTTATTTGGTATTAGAGCAATAGGTTATGATCTATTAGATTTAAGTTTTGACTCCTTAGGACGGTGAGCAATGATGAGAGGGTAAAATACGTTAGGGTTCTTGATCTTATCTAGATTAGCGTTGTTTTCATCCTATAGTTTAGAGTTTTGATCCTTAAGTTGGATTACCCTTTTATTTTGTGGAGATATGTTTGTTTGTGTTAGTAAGATCATATCTTGTAGTCCCATAGTGTTTAGATTCTTTTGGATGGTTATACTTAAGATATCTAGCATCCTTACCTAAGACAAGGAGAAGAGGTCGATCTTTTATCAAGACAAATCAACAGTTCAAGGTATAAAAAGGAAGTGTAGTAGATATTATGGACCGTTTGATATCAAGGATTTCAAGTGGCTTAAGAATACCTGCTTTTCAAGTGTCAAGGTTGGGCAGTGACAAGTTTTGGAAAAAATTGTTCCATAGGATTTTTTTTCAAGTGTGGACAATATGGATATCGAGCCAAAGAATGAAAAGAGCCTGAAGGGCAAGTGCTTCTTAGGATTATGATACAGGTGCAAGTTTTCAAGCATTTGAGAAGTTTGTTGTTTTGTTATGAGAAGGCAGTTAAGAGTGTGCTTGTAGATACCTTTAGGATATGGAGCAATGTTGACTTGGATTTGTAAGGAATTTGGATATAAAAATGGAAGGTGACATTTTACCTGCGAATATTATAGTAATGGATATGATAGGAGTAGACTGGTTGAGAAAACATAATGTTGTATTTGGATCTAGTTGTGGAGTTTAGTTTATTAGATGGAGATCGTTTTGTGTATAAGCTTGAAGTGCAAGGACCTTCAATGCTGCTTACATATGAGTTGTAGGAAAAGTCAGTTTTAGTAAATGGCAGTTTTGACAATAGGAGATGAATTAAAGACTGATCCTACAAGGATACAAAATGTAAGAGAGCATCTTGATTTAATTCCAAAGGATCTATTAGGGCTACTGCTTGAAAAAGAGATAGGGTTTTGTATTGATCTAGTGTCGGATACCTTATCTAAGTCTAAAGTACCGTATCGTATGGCTCTAACAGAATTGGAGGAATTAAAAGTTCAATAGGAGGACTTCCTTAAGAAGAGTTCTTTAGACCAATCATATCACCTTGAGGAGTTCCAATGAGTTTGTGAAAAAAAAATATGGGAGCATGAGGTTATGTATAGATTATAAAGAGTTAAACGAAAATGATTAAGAATAAGTACCCATTGTAGTAGTGCAAGTATTTTCTAAGATTGATTTGAGGTAAGGATTTCACTAGCTGTGGATTCAAGCCGAAGATATTTTTGAAGACAGTTATCAGGACCAGATACTAGCATTATCAATTCGTGGTTATGCCTTTCGATCTTACAAATGTCCTAGTTATATTTATGGATCTTATGAAAAGGATTTTTGAAGAATAAATGGATTCAGTTGTAATAGTATATATTAACGATGTTTTTGTGTAGTCAAAGGTTAAAGGAGAACATGAAGAACATTTGAGATTAGTTTTGAGAACGTTACACGACAAAAAGTGGTATACGAACAAGCATAAGTTTTGTTTGGAATCAGTGTTTCTCTTAGAGCATATTGTGAACTAAAATGGAATTTCAGTAAATCTTGAAAAGGAGAAAGTTAAAAGGGAATGATCAACTCCCAAGAATGTGTTGGAAATTAGAAGTTCTTAGGAACAACAAGATATTACAGGAGATTTGTAGAGGATTTTTCCAAGATTTCTAAATCCTTTAATAAGAATGACTCAAAAGGGAGTGAAGTATGTGTGAGATGATAATTGTGGAAGTAGTTCCCAATAGTTAAGAGAAAAGTTAGTATCTGCACCGGTGATAGCTTTGCTAGTAAGTACTGAAGAGTACATTATTGGTATTGATGCTTCTATACAAGATTTGGATTGTGTTTTGATGCAAGGAGGTAAAGTTATAGTATATGCATTTATATAGTTAAAGCCTTATGAAATGAATTGACTCACTCATGACATGGAACTGGCAGTCATAGTTCATACATTAAAGAGTTGGAGACATTAATTACTTGATGAGAATTGCAAAATCTTCATGAATAACAAAAGCCTGAAGTATATTTTCAACTAGAAAGATTTGAATATGAGACAAAGGAGGTGGTTGGAACTAATAAAGGATTTCGATGCGGATATACAATATCACCCTGGAAAAGTGAATGTTGTGGTAGAAGCTTTGAGTAAGAAGAGGAATGAGAATTTGGTGGCTTTAGTCACCTTAGAGCGATCTGTTAGATGACATAAGAAAGATCATGTTGAAGAGTAGAGAAAAGTATGAGATAACCAATATAATTAGAGAATACTTAAATCCTATGAAGATATGAATGTGCATGTGGAATGGCCATTGTAAGAAGGAAATATGATCTTAGTGAGTTACAGGAAATCTATAGATGGAGAAACAAGGATGACATCTATATTAATCTAATGATGATGAATTTTGAGATGATTCTTAAAGAAAATTTATATGAAGATATAAATTGTTATAAAAAAGAAATACAAGTTTGGGAGACAATTGGAATGGCACAAATGGTAAATAAAAAAAACTGTGGATTAACTATGGTGTTTGACAATAGTGAAAAAAAAAATTGATTAACCAATAGAGACATAGATGTTACAATAATTTGAAATAACTAAGTAATATAAGGTTTGATTATTAGAGTTAGAGTTGAAAAAATCTTAAATTCCATGATTTGCAACTTAGTTTAGGGCGTTACACAACCAACACAGTTTAGAAATTTGCAACTAGTCATAAACCCGGAGTAATTGATGGCTCCATGAAAAACAAATACGTATACATAAATACTTATATATATATGTATGTATATATACTGGTGTAGGGTACTCCCCACACACCCTGGGTATCGTACTTGTAAACCCTGAGAAATTTTCATACCTGCAAAAATAGATATAAATATAAATATAGAAAATAGATAGTTAATATTGAACTCAATAAAGACTCTAGGATATAATGAGCCTGTATATAGTTCCAAACCCTAAAACAAAGTTTCCTAGATAGTATTAAATACTACTAAGAAGATTTCATAGTAGGTATTGAAAACTCAAAATAAAAGAATGACTTGGTTAAGATATTAAATGCAATAAAGAGTAAATAACCAATTACGCTTATAGTTAGAAACGATAACCTAAAGATAAACCATTAAGATTATAAGTATACAATAAAAACATAAACAGATGTATAACTAATAATCTAGACTCCAAATAAATATTTGGATCACACCATTTTTTCAATTAGAATATTCTTAACCTATTAGAATCTATAATGAAAAATGACCTATTAAGTTTAAAAAGCCCAAATTACGTGAGATAAAACTTAAAAATAATTAATCGTATAAACTTTAAACCTAAAGCTAAACTCAATGATAATATAGAAAATTTGTAGAACTCTATATAAATTTTTGGAGATAAAATTTGTAAAGTACAAATAAATAATTCATATTGAAGTGTATAAATGTAATATAATGTTGTTAAGTGGGTATTTTTGTTATTTGACAGACGAATTTCCCTAGTCTTCAAACCTTTTCAACTTCTCGTAAAAGCTTATATATAACCTCCCATTCTTTTGGAAACCCTAGGAGCTTTCAAAGAGCAAAAACCCTAGGTATGTAACCTTCCTCTAATCTTTTCAATCAAATCCTTTAGATAAATCTTCTCTTATGCTAGTTATCTTATGGATTGAAGGAGATTCAAGAGTTGTGGTAAACCCTAGTGTGATTAGAGATTTGGAAGACTCCGATTCAAGAACAAGGTAATATTTTTATTAAGGTTTTATAATTCTTATGATTTTGAAGAAATATCCTTTAGATTATAATCTAGTTTATGTGTTGTTTCAAAAGGAATCCAAGATTGATTGTTGAGGATCAGGGTGGATCTAGATCTGAAGTTGTGATTTCAAATCAAGAAGAAAGGTAAGGGTTTTATCAGATTTATGGATTTAGATCTGTAAATTGTGGAATTTTAATTATAGTTTATACTCACGAGAATTGAGAATTGGGGTTCCGAATTTCCTAATTGAGATCTACAAGTTTTATGTACGTAAGAATCTGTATCATGCTAATAATCAATGAACTTTCATTTGTTATGGTGATAGAATCTCTAATTTACTTTTATATACTGAATGAAGTTGTGGAGAAAATTAAGGGATTTGGAGATAGTTATATTGAAGGGTTCCACTGGATTTCAAACAAGTAGAAGTAGTGTGCGTTATTTTAATTTCATATATCTATGGTTAGGGTTTTTGATCTTTGAGTCTGATTATGGAATCTAGGGTTAGGGTTTAATTATGTGGCAATTTAAATT